>PVIJ01011362.1:0-55059 GCA_004024925.1 Scalopus aquaticus
TTTTTTTTTTTTTTTATTTCTATGGTAGCATTTAAAATGTCCCTTACCTCCTGTTACTTATGCCCTGGTGAAACTCGTCTCTTGAGAATGGGATATATCTATTGATCCACCTCTAACAAGTAGAATCTGACAAAAAGTGATGGGATATTATTTTTGAGATTAGATCTCAAAAAGACTGGCTTCTATCTTGCTTGCCTTCTCTCATTCTCCTGGCTTTTTCTGAGGAAAGCCAGCTGCCATGTTGTGAACTGCCTAATGGAGAAGCTAGACAAGGAATTGCTGTCTACCCAGTAGCCAACAAGGACTTGATACCTGCTGACAGCTGTCTGAATGATTGCAGAAATGGGCCTTCTGAGGCCTGCCAACATCTGTTTAACTGATCTTGGAAGTGGATTGTCCCAGAGATGAGCCTTGAAAAGAAGGCAGCCTAGGGCCACCCTGGTGGCACAGCGGTTAAGCGCTGCACTGCGCTGCGGAGCTGTTGGCAGCAGTGATGCAAGTTCGCAAGTTCAACTCCTGGCTGGGGAGATTCCCACATGGTGCTGCAGACCTCTCCTGCCTCGCCCGCTGCTCCCCTCAGCAGTGTATTTCCGTCCATCTGCCTGTTCTGCTCCCCACTCTGTCTCTGGTGAACCCTCTCTCTGCCCCTCACCTCTGGCCTGTACCCCAACTTGTATGCATAAATAAATAAATCTTTAAAAAAAAAAAAAAAGAAGGCAGCCTAACTGACATCCTAACTGCTTATGAGAGATCCTCAGCTGGAAGATTCAGCTAGCCTTTATCTGGATTCCTGACCCACGCAGATGATGAGATAATTAATATTTGATGTTTTAAGTCACTTAATTTAGGGGTAACTTGTTATGAAGTCACAAATACAATATACGTACAAATTTTTACATCAATCCTCCCAATTCCCTTCCTTTCTCTCTCCTATTGTATTTTTTTAACCTCATGGCACTGGACACTTATATACTGCAGTATAATGCCAAATAGGAATGGGAATGGTAGCTGTCATTGTCTCGTTCTTGAGTACATCATCAAATGAGTGTTCTATAGAAAATTTGAGAGTACTGCAGCAAATATTTAAGGTTGACTGTATCCTGTGTATGAAAAAGGTCGTGGAATGTAGCCATCCTTCGTCATTCTGATTTCTCATACGTCTTTATGTTTCTTCATCTGCCTTCAGTGAGTCATATCTGGGTCTAGCAAATGTAATAAACATATGGGTCATGAGTTAGCATTATTCAGGAGCTTGATTCTGATTTCCCTTATGTAGAGTAGAATTTCTCTACACTTTTATAGTAAACATAACTTAGCTGATATTCTTGACCTGCTTCTGTATGTTCAAAAGAGGAAACTAAGTATAAATTGTGTAGAACAAATATTTTGCCTGGGATAGGGGTGGGTATATTCACTAATCTAGCAGTATAAATGAGTAATTCCTGATGGAATTTTGGTGTTTCAGTGTCTAGATAACAATGTTCAATTTGAAGAAATAAAATGGGGAGAATTAGGGAATAATGGGGTGCTAGTTAAAAAAAATAACACTTTCAGTTTAGCACATATTTGTGTTGCTATTTAAGTTACATAATTTCCTAGTGGATCTAAGATTTAGTAAACAATTTACAGTTTTCAAAAGTCTACCTTAGAGAATTGTTCGGTGAATTGTTTGCTTCACTTGAGGATCTGTAATACACCATATTTTCCATAAACCAAAAGTAATATTTGTATTTTGCTAGGTTTACTCATTTTACAATATCTCTTTTGGCATTCCTTTGTCAAAACTGAGAACATGTATAGTAGTATCCAGAACCTCTTCTGGAGAATGTAACAAATGTTATTGTCTCTTCCAACCCCCACAAATTTTACATAAATTTCTGCCAGCATCTCTCTAATAGTAATAAAGTCTTCTTAATATTCTACTAATACAAAGCTTTAAATTTTTTTAAAAAAAGGATTAAAGATCATTTTATTTTCATAATAAGTAAACCATAGTTGACATTTAAAATTGAAGTACTTTTATTTTGGTCAATGTAGGCTAATCCCCCATGGGAATAAAGAGGTCTTTTGCTCAGTTTTCACTAAGAACTTGTGACTTTTTGAGAGGTCCTATCAATAAACATTTCAATAATAATGTTCAAAATAGCAGAACTGCTGCTGCTAAAGATACTTATGCCAAGGCAGATTTTCTTAAAGCCCATGATTCCACTTTATCTCTAGTTACTGATTTCTATGTATCTATTCTTTTTAACCAGATGTATTTTGTTCTCAATTATTAAAAAGCAAACTATGAAAGATATTTTGAAGATAAAAATCATGAGAATGAAATTAATGAGATTTTAAAGTGTACCGGTGCAGTCTAATCCACCATGAGAATAAAGAGGCCTTTATGAGGCAGAGGAAAACAAATGAAATCAGACTTCTTGTCTACTGATTCATCATAATTGTTTTTATTATACCTGGTTTTTTGTCCTAAAAGATTATAATCTTTTAAAACATTGTTAAAAATCCACTCCATTGCAATATTTTGGCTGTATTTTTTTTTTAATTGAGGCAGCGTTGGCTTAACACTGATCTCAAAAGCTGAAATTTTACTAAAAAATTCTTGCAGGCATATTATTTTTAATTGGTAGTAATTGATTAAAGGGTTATTTTAAAAAGCTCTGCTATTTGCTTGACTTGGTCATTTAGGAAATGTGTTGATATGGAGTCACTTGATAGATTATCCTATTTTTGATTAATGCTAGTACATACAGTGACTTCGCCAGTGAGCACAGCACAATATTAAAGATATTGAAAGTTTAAACTTTTAAAAGTTTAATATTAAACATTTTAAAATTGAAGTAATAGTGGTTTACACCACTGTATGTGATTCATGAGCTCTGAATCACACCTCTTTGGATGCATACCGTAACACCACACCTACCAAGGCACCCTCAGCCCTCCACCACAGTCCATTATGTCCTCTCTCCTCTCTGTTTCCTCCCCTCTCTCCATCCTGTAACCTCAATCCCACAGTCAGATTTCTAGGGTTTGTTGTTCATTGGGTTTTGTCTGACCTTTTGTTTTGTTTCTCTATATTCCTCATATAACAAACCATTTGGTATTTGTCTTTCTGCTGACTTGTTTCACTCAGTATTATCCCCTCCAGATCCATCCATGTTGTTCCAAATGTCAAGAGTTCATTTTATTTTTTAAATAGCTGAATATTATTCCATTGTGTACACATACCACATTTTCTAATCCATTCATCTGTCCTTGAATACTTAGATTGTTTCTATAACTTGACTATTGTAAATAGGGCTGCAATGAATACAGAGTGCATGTTTCCCTTCAAATTAATAGTTTTGCATTCTTCAGGTAGGTACCTAGGAGTGGAATTGCTGGATCATATGGTAGATTTATTTTTAATATTTTGAGAAATTTCCATACTGTTTTACACAGGGACTGGATCAGTCTATATTCCATCCAATGGTGTGAGAGAGTTCCTTTTTCTTCATATCCTTACCAACATTTGTTGTTTCTGGTCTTGATATGGACCATTCTCACAGGTGTGAAGTGGTATCTCATTGTGATTTTGATTTGCATTTTCCTGATAAGTGGTGATGAACATTTTTCCTGTATTTGGTGGCTATCTGTATGTCTTCTTTGGAGAAGTGTCTAGTTCTGCCCATTTTTTTTTTGATTTGGTTAATTGTTTTCTTTTTGTTGAGTTGCACAAGTTCTTTATATTGAATATATCTTAGATATCAGCATTTTATCAGATGCATGATGTGCAAATATTTTCTCCAATTCAGTAGGATGTCTTTTTTGTTTTACAGATAATTTCTTTTGTCATACAGGAGTTTTTAGTTTGATGTAGTCACATTTGTTTATATTTGCTTTTGTTTCTCTTGCCATTACGGACAATTTCACAAAGATATCACTGACACTAACATCATAGAATGTTTTGCTTATTTTTCTCTTCAGTGTATTTTATGGTTTAAGGTCTGACATCCAAGTCTTTAATCCATGCTGAGTTAATTTTAGTATAAGGTGCTAGATGTTTATCTAGTGTCTTTTTTTTTTACATGTTGCTGTCCAGTTTTCCCAACACCTGTTGTTGAAGAGCCTCTCCTTTTTTTTTTTTTTAAAGATTTATTTATTTATGCATACAAGCTGGAGGGTAGGCCAGAGGTGTGGGGTGGTGAGAGGATTCAGAGACAGAGTAGGCAGCAGAACAGGCAGATCGACTGAAGTACACTGCTGAGGGGAGCAGCAGGCAAGGCAGAGGAGGTTTGCTGCGCCATGTGGGAATCTCCCTGGCTGGGTATTGAACTCATACTGCAGTGGCTCTGGATAGCTTCATAGTGCTGCGCTTAACATGTGCCACCAGGGAGGCCCGAAGAGCCTCTCCTTTCAATATATATTCTTGGGTCCTTTGTTGAAGATTAACTGCTCATAGATGAGTAGGTTTATTTCTGGATCTCAATTCAATTCCATTAGTCTGTGTGTCTGATTTTGTTCCACTACCATACTGTTTTGATCATTATAGCTTTTCAGTATAGTTTGAAGTCCAGGCATGTGATACGACTCTTCCTCTTTTTTGTCAGAATTGTTTTTGCTACTTGGGGTCTTTTGTGGTTCCATATTAATTTCAGTAATGTTTGTTCCATTTCTTTGAAGAATGTCATTGGTGCCTTGATATGGATTGCTTTGAATCTATATATTGCTTTGGATAGGATGGCCATTTTAACAATGTTAATTCTTCCAATTCATGAGCAAATAACATCTTTCCTTCTTTGTTTATCTTCTATTATTTTAAACAATGTCTTACAGTTTTCATTGTACAGGTCCTTTACCTCCTTTGTTGACTTTACTCCCTTTTTCATAGGGTTTTTTATACATAGAAAAAGTTTCAAGACTTTCCTAACTATAATTTACAAGGTGGTCTAATGTGGTTGGATTATAATACTTCAGTGTTTAAACTCTTTATGAAACAATACTTAACATTTAAAACACTGACATCATTTGTAAATTTCTTTAAATTTTCTACTTATCAAAATACTAAATATAATTAAACACAACTATTGCTTAAAGATGATGAGGGATTTGCTTTCTGTAAATTCCTGACTTTTGTGTTTTCACAGAGAATTGCATTTGCTGATCTTGTAAGACCCCAAAAAGTATCTGGTTTAGGCTGAACTTTCACAAGTCATGATCCATCCAACAAAGACAGATATTCCCAGTAGAGGTCAGTGTTGTGTTGGAAATTACTGTAACATAAAAGAAAAACTAGGGAGTTTATTTTATCTAAATAATAAGTCAGAAGAAACTTAAAAATTGAGCTTTTTTGTTGTAAAACTAACTGTGGATAATATTTTGCCTCCTCTATTACCATATCCTGCCTCCCACACCCCATCTCAGACTAGAATACTGCTTATTAAATACCTGCCAGAATTGGGCTATAAATAGTAAAAATGAGCCATTATCTAAATATAGCAGCAGATAATTTGTGATAAATGTTTTTATTATCAGATTTTAAAGGATAAAATGTCTGCCAATTTCAGTTTGAGAAATACAGGATAATTTTGTGCAGGTCTTCTGCAATGTGGGAATAACTGCCTATTTTCTTTCCTTAAAATAAATCTTGTTTTATTCCTCAGACTAAATTAAGTTTTTGGTCTTTAAATCAACCATTTCATAATAAATGCAGAGGTGAAAATCTAGGCTAAAATGCATTTGCAACTAATGGCCTTTGGAGTTGCTGTTGTCAACATACTATAAGCAACAATCCAGAAAACTCTTAAAGGTTACTGAGATGATAAGTGACTTTACTGGAGGTGGATAGTGTAGCGGAAAAAGCAATGTATTAGCAATAGCAGTGAGACCACAGGATAACTTGGGGAGGTTCTAATAAACATAAGTAAACATAAACATAAGTAAATACTGTATTTGTTATGCAAGTGCAGTGTCATAGCAAGACTGTTAGTCCCTTCTTTCCAACTAAATTAATACTCAACAATCCTTGCTAGAATTTGTAGCACCAATGTTGGTCAGAAATCAGAATATTTGGGTTTTAAGTTGTAGCACTACTAGTAAATAGTTGGGCAAGTGACCTTAAGCAAGTCACAATTTCTCTGGGCTTTCGTTTCCTCTTCAGTAAAATAAATGGATTGGATTTCAGAGTTTGCACGCTCCAATGTTCTCCAGACCAAAGAAGGTAGTAAAAATTGCTAAGAGTGGAGGGACCATTGAAGAAATGGAGTGTTTAGGTACTACAACAAATTATTTAAAACAAAGAAAGTCATAATGCCCCACTTTGGTCACACTTAATCTATGTGTAGAGGTGAAGATCTTTGGGTTAGGTGATTAGTAAAGTTGCTTCCAGTTCTAGTATTTTGTGATTAAAAAAAATATTTATTTCCTACACCAGGCCCCTTCTTGCCTTGTTCTTATTTTCCTGCCGCATCTCTTCTTGTCTTCTGCGAAGAACATGTATTGGCAAGTTCAGCTCTATATCAGATAGAAGAAAGCTAATCAGGGTAAGTTTAAAGTATATGCTAATGCATCATGAAATCTTTTTCCTGAAAGAAGTTTTATCTTCCTTAGGCTTGTCATAATGTGCTAACAACTTCAACTACCCTTTGCCTGTTTATATTATGCCAGTTGTTTTAATACACAATAGCTAAACAAAACTTTTCCTTCATTAGCATCAATACTTGTGTGTTATATACCCATAACCTGTTTCATCAAAGTTGTTGATAAAATACTGAAGAATTTTTGGTAGTTGTTTTGCCAACCTAAATTGCTAGAACCAGCCTTTAGTTTCCTTGCATATGATATGTTTATTTTTCTAACATGTGGCTTTTTACCTACACTGTTTTGTTGGTTAGACCAAAACAAACATTAATTTTCATTCCTAGAGTACTTTGCATAGTGATGTCATGTATTTTTTCCAACTTAATCCTTTCAATCCCAGTGGGCAGACAGATGCAGATGGGGAAACTGAGATTCAGAGAGGTACCCAGTTACAAATGTGTAACTTTAGCTCGGTGGCCTCTGATGATCTGGTGCTCTCCCACTTCACCATACCAAGTCCCATCACTCTCAAGTTAATCCAAGTAAATCTGTGAAAGGGGATATTTTTAGTTCCCTATATCCTTCCTTTGTGTTCCTCCTTTTGTATTGCTGTCCTTTTCTCTTCATCCCCACCCAGCAGTGATGCTTGTATGTTTATCAAGCATGGGTTTGTCTGAGATGCTTCTAGGCGCTGGTGAAACAGGATCCTTCACAGTACTGCCTTTCCCTTCAAGACACGCTCAGCATAACTTATCCAGGCTATGTTACTTTTCTTCCCCCCAACGAGTTAGCTGTCCAAAATACTTAGATTCTTTTTTTAGAGCCTTAGTATGCCAGGTTGTAGTCTGGGCAATGATGGAGCAAGGGAACTAAATCTAACTCTGAAGGAACCTCAACCCAGTGAGGAAAACAAACACATCTACATATAATTAGAAGATGACATTGACAATGCAGAACCCTGTGGAGTATAGAGGAGAGAAAGGAAATTTTCCTAGGGCCATTGGAGAGATATGGAAGGTGTCACTGAGGAGCTAATACTTAAGCTGAGCGCTGAAGAACATGTCCACCAGTGAGAAAGGCACGGCAAAAGGCATCTTTTCAGTGGAACTAGCATGAAGTAAGGTGCTAGTGATATAGAGCCTTAAGTGCCTTTTTTGGAGTGAGTAATAAGGGGATTTCATGGATGGTGGCAGAACAGAGCGGAATATTTTAAGTGAGGCGTTTATTTTGGCATCTCACACATAACATTTCCAAAGTGGCTTCCTTTTCTACTTATTCCAGCCCAGTAGATTTGGATACCTTTGCTCTTTGGATTAACTTTTGGATACTACCTAGGTTGTTGCTATACCATAGTTTCTTTTCCCAAGTTTTTACAGGGCATGCATATGTTCATTTGTTCTGATGCATTCATAGAGGTTGCAAAAAAATTGTTGGTGTTGACGAAACTTCCTGCGCTTTATTTAGAAGAGTGATCCTGTTGTTAGCCCATTTCTATTTTTCCATTAACAGTCTCATAACCCACGCCTCTGGGTCTATACTGTTCCATTTCATAACATTTAATGAATGTTAGAACTGGCTCTATAAATGCATTGCCTTAATCTTATTGCCTGCAGTGAGATGCTTTTAATATTTTCTCCACATGTGAACTCACAGTGTTTTCCTTTAGCTTTTCTCTAATTTCCATGTGGTTAATCTCCTTCTATTGCAGGGAGCCTGGATATTTATAGATTTTTTGCCTTTCTTTCTTCAATAATTTGCTTTTTACATTCAGTGCACACATTCATCACAGTAAATCGTCCTTTCCCTATTTGTATTGACTCCCATTTATATAAACCAGATACCCTTTTTATATCATTATTCATGTTCATGGTAATTTTTCAGTAGCTAGAGAAGCTGAGTATTAGAGCTGGCACAGAGCTGCAAATTGTCCTATTAGAGCAAATGACTCACGTCATGATGCCTGGTTTCAAGTTTTATCATTAAGTCAAAGCCAAGGTTATGTGGGTCTTTTTGGCCTAATCGATTCAATATAAAATGGGAGCATTAAATACCCTTTTCAAAATTATTACTCATTTCATTAAAATGTTCTTGACTTGATTAGCCCTTTTATGCACTGAAAGATGCAAAATACTCCCTTTACTAGTGTAGAATATTTTCATAACCAAAAGCCCAAATGTACAAACTTTTATAGCCCCTAGTAGGGAACTGAGTTATAAGCAGATAGCATTACAATGTTAACATTAGCTATGACTTTCTGATAGTTCAATTTATCTAACATAGTCTAGAATGATGCAGTTTCAAAATTCTTATATTTTTATGCTTCACTTATATTCTTTTTAATGTAAGGATTTTTCCCCCCTATCAGTAGCCATGTCCTTGGTTTGCAGATAGCAGGAAAGGATGTAATTGGCAGGACTTACATTCTGTTCCTTGAGCAAAAAGAACAGGAGCATGAAAAGGCCTAGAGATCATCAAACTTTTTATAACTTGTGCAGGTTTCTCAGAAAACATCTTTCAAAGCAGCTCTGTGCTCCTGAACCAGGCATCCTGCTGGGAGAGTCCTGTGCTTCCCCATAATTAACATTCTGTTGGTTCAGCAGTTTCCTCAGATGATAGTGGCACTTCCTTAATTCACATTACATAGGCTTTTTCATTTCTCAGCTATACCACTTGAATACCAGACACTTAGGGGGCATTTAGATATTAGTTTCAATAACCTACATCTTTGTTAGATTTTTCTTTATAGTAAATTCTGTATGTTATAAATGCTGAAAATATTTGTTTTGATTATCAAAAGTTCTAGCTTCAATTTTTTATTTTGGTATCTTTTTTGGATATGCCTAATAGAATTTTAAAAGATCAGTTAATATTTGCTTTTAGGATTCAATCACCTCTGCAACCACATTTTATTACTTCTAAGACATACATTGTTTTTCGCTACATACCAACATCGATGAAACTAGAATGCATTTTTCAATCATGTGTCAGTTTACTTGGCACCATTTCAACATTTTTTTTAGTAGTATGAAAAGTGGTGTCACACATTTTATAAAATAAGGCATTTTATTTTTATTTTCTTTCCTCTTTACAAATTTATTTATGCTTGGATAGTATTTTATTTCACTCCTCACGTATGGTGCCATAGTTCTCCTCATTACAGCACCCACGATCCATCAATACAGTCCCTTGTACTTTCCCCTCCCCAGTTTTCACCTCTTCTCTGCCATACGCCGCTGACCTATGGTCAGCTTAAAGGTTTTGTCTTTTTCTTTTCTTTTTTTCTTTCCTTTCAGGTTTTGTCTTTTTCCTGACCCTTTGTTCGGTTTCTCTATATTCCACGTATAAGTGAAACCACCCAATATTTATCTTTTTCCTTCTGACTTTTTTTTTTTTAAGATTTATTTATACATACAAGCTGGGGTACAGGCCAGAGGCATGGGGTGGCGAGAGGGTTAACCAGAGACAGAGTGGGGAGCAGAACAGGCATATCAGAAGTACACTGCTGAGGGGAGCAGTGGGCAAGGCAGGAGAGGTCTGCCGCACCATGTGGGATTCCCCCCGGCTGGGCCTCGAACTCGCATCGCTGCTGCCAACAGCTCCACAGTGCAGTGCTCAACCACTGTGCCACCAGGGAGGCCCCACCTTCTGACTTATTTTGCTTAGCATAATTCCTTCCTTTTTAAAGGTGTGATTGACATACAAAAACCTCACTTTTTATCTATACAACTTTTTGAGTTTGTAAATAAGTGTATTCCATGAAGACATATTCTATGCGATAATTATCCATTACCCGCAAACGTTTTCCCCTGCCCTCTTTATTAATTTTTTTTTTAATGTATGATAAGAACATTAAGATCTACCCTCTTAGTAAATACTTAAGTATACAATACAATATTGTTAGCCATAGGCTCTAGGCTATACAGTAGACTCTGGCATTTATATTCAGCTAGCATAACTGAAACTTTGTACCATTTGACACATACCTCCCTGATTCCTCCTCCTCTCAGTTTCCACTAAGTACCATTCTACTCAGCTTCTATAAATTTGATTATTTTAGATTCTCATGAGCATATCATATGACATTTGTCATCCTGTGTCTGACTTATTTCACTTAGTGTCACCTCCTCCAGGTTTATCCAGATTGTTGCAAATGGGAGACTATCCTTTAACTGAATAATATTCCACTGTATGTATATACTACACTTCTATTACCCATTCATCTGTTGATGGACACATCTTGTCGCCATAGCTTGACTATTGTAAATAATGCTGCAATGAACATGAGAGTGCTTATCTCTCTTTGAGATCCTGAATGCAATTCCTTTGGATATATTTTTGTTTTCTAAGGACAGGTAATGGGAGAGGGTTCAAGGTCTCAGTAACTGAGAATACTCAGTGGGTATTCCAAATGTTCCCTAAATTTGCTTCTTTTCTGTCCTAATCTTTTCTAAGCAAATGTATCTTCCAACCTGTTTATTTGTTCTCTTTAATTACTGGAGGTTAAGAAGCCAGGATCAAGGTGGCAGCAGATCTGGTGTGGGGTGGAGGGCCCCGACTGGGCGTGCAGACTGCCTGCTTCTTACCGCAGTCTCACATGTGAGCTGGTCAGCTACCTCTGGCCTCTTGTAAGCACACTAATGCCTTTCACGAGGGCTCCACCGTTTGACCTAATTCTCAAAGGTTCTGCCTCCTAGTACCATCACGCTGAGATAAGAGTTTCGACGCTGAGATAAGAGTTCATAGCATGAATAATGAGGATCATGCATGTTGTGCATTAGAATGATTGCAATTTGGAAAAGAGAAGCAAAGAATCAAAATCAGAGTTAAAGTGGTCAAGAAAGCCATGTATTTTAACATATACTTTCTTTATATTTGTTTTACCATGTAAAGTAGTCATCTGACTCAACAGTTAATGTAGTAATTAAAAAATACAAGAACTATATTGTGAAAAATCATATATCATCTTGACAAATTAAAATAACTCATTTTATTAAATATGTAGATGTGGTTTAAGTGAAAATGGTTATAGCAGCTATTTTTCATATATTTTATGGTTTCTCACTTTAACTGAGTTTTAAAACAAATGTCAATTTTGATTGCATCAGAGATGAAGACTCTGATCTATTTAAATTTTGTTGATTGAAAGATTCTAATCAGAGACTCATTAGAAGGATTGGAACCCCCTACTGTAAGTAAAGTTTGTTTTGCCTCCTGTCCTATTTGCCTCCTGCCATCTCAAGTCAGTGAATGAATTTGCAGCCCTAAAACTATAATAGGACATGTCAGGCAAAACCACCGCAATATGGTGTTGCATATAAATTGAGAAGGGAATTTCTCTTCTGTCCTTTTTCCTTTGACTAATGTCTCTTAGGTCATAGTTGAGGTAGTTGAACAAATGACTATACTAAAAACCACTACATTGTACATTTAAATAGGTGAATTTTATGCTCTGTGAAATATGTATCAGTAAATCTGGTGCTTAAAAAAATCACAGGAGAAAAAAATTTAGTGCTCAGTTCATGGAATAAAACTAAAAAGAAAAATACATGTTTAGCACCTGCTATGTATGGATTACATATGCTATGTATGGATTACAAATGAATTTCTGGGTATCAAGACTTCATAGCTACCTAAGAAAATTAAAACATTTGATTCTGTCAAAGGTTATAAAAGTACTATTCCCCATAGTGTTTGTAGTTATACAGAAGTACTGTCAAGACAAAGCTACTTTATTTTTATTGTCAAACTATAGACAATACAATGTTAGGGAGAACAAAGCAGATTTATTTTCTAAGTTTAAAGTAATTAAATTGTGATTCTGTGAGCCTGATTTTTTCTTACCAATTACAATGTATTTGTAGGGTTTTTGTGAGGTTGTGTTTGGGCTTCACATTAGCTGTGCAGTAGGTAGGCAGTAATGAGACTTATTTTAATTTACAAATACAAGAATAAATTCCTGTATTCAAATGAATTCCATCTTCTTAAAGAGTGAGATCAAGAAATGTTAAAAAGTGCATTCACATTAACAATGTTTCCATTGTTCAAGACATTTTTGGCATCATTTCCTTGGTCTTTTTTCAGGCAGGAAAATGAGTGTCAAAATAATCACATCATTTACATGTGTGACTGTGGATATATAGTATTAATTAATGTCACCACTGTTTCCAAATGCTACTTGGCTGTCTTAAAACTCAAGTCTACCCTTAAAGGAAAAATATTTGGCTACTATTGAGAATATTCTAAAGAATGGGCAGAATGGTGCTCATGGAAATAGTTGGAAGAGTAAGATGGAGCAACTAGGCTTAGGAATTTGTCAGGGACAAATAGCAGAAGCCACACCCGCAAGCAATATGACTCAGGATGTCCTTACTCACATGGCCACCATTAGAGTTTTACCCTCACTGATTCCAATTGGCCAATTATATCACTTTCTTCAGAAGTAACATTACCGGGGGCCAGGGAGAGTGTTGCACAAGTCAAACTTGATGTGTCCTGCCCCAGACACCAGTTGGTAGAGGGTGTGAATCCTCTAGGTAGCAGAACAGTCTCCCACCCAGATTTACTCAATGGAGGATTTCCTCATAAATGTCCATTACAAATTTATTTACATAAATATTATTAATATTATAGATACATCTTTGGATACTTTTATTAGTTAAAATGAACATGAGTTATTTTTGTAATTAAAAAGTAATATACACAGTCATTATAAAAAGAAAAGCTTTTTAAATTTTAAAAAAATTTTAATTTATTTGTACATATTTCACATCATTGTTCATTTTTGTACAATATTTGCTTTCTCCTCTCAGGTGTAGTACTGTAAATTTCCCACCGTCAATTCACCTGTGCACCATCACCATATTCCCTTGTATTCTTCCCTCTCCTGTTTTAATTCCTCTCCCTCCCCGTCCCCTGCAGAATATCTCTGATTTATAGTTGCCTGTTAATTTTGTTTTATTCATTTATTACTTTTTTCCTGATCCCTTATTTGTTTTCTCTATATTTCTTCTATAAAGTGAATCTATCCAATATTTTTCTTTTCCTTCTGGCTTATTTCACTGAGCATAATACTTTCCAGCTCCAACCATGTTGCTGTGACTGCTGTGAGTTTATCTTTTTTGATTGCTGAATAGTATTCCATTGTGTACATATTTACCACATGTTCTTGATCCAGTCATCTATTTTGGAGCATTTCAGTTGTTTCCATATTTTATCTATTGTAAACAGTGCTGCAATAAACAGGGGTGCAGGTATCTGTTTGAATTAATGTTTTTGTGTCCTTTGGGTAGATTCCTAGGCGTGGAGTTGCTGGCCTATATGGTAACTTCATTTTCAGTAGTTTGAGGAACCTCCACACAGCATTCCATAGTGGTTGGACCAGTTTGCATTCCCACCAGCAGTGTAGGAAAGTTCCTTTTTCTCCACATCCTCACCAACACTTGTTGCTAGTTTTTTTAATATGTGCCATTCTCACTGGTGTAAGGTGGTATCTCATTGTGGTTTTGATTTGCATTTCCCTGATTATAAATGATGTTGAACGTTTTTTCATATCTGATGGCCATTTGCATTTCCTCTTTGGAGAACTGTCTTTTTAGCTCTTCTGCCCATTTTTTGACTGGATTGTTTACTCTGTTTTTTTTAAGTCGTGTGAGTTCTTTAAAGATCTTTGTGGTCAACCCCTTATCAGTTGTATGGAATGCAAAAATTTTCTTCCAAGCAGTAGGATGTCTCAAAAAAGAAAAGCTTTTTGTTAAATTCCAGGCACAGAGTTAGCACCTGTGGGACAACATGCAAGAGCTGCTATGTCCCCAGCTCACTGCCCCACCATCTCCCACCCAGGGAGAATAGAGCCTTGACCTTTAGGAAATCCCACTTAGTGCGCAATAACTTGTACACAGGTGTAGGAGTTGGTGGGAGAAATCAGATGAGAAGAAAGAAATATTAGTAAAATGTGCACCTTCCTTTCTGCCCCTTCCCATTATCAATAGGTGCCACTCAGAATTTCACTTTAATTTCTGGTCTGATTTGGAAAGGAGAAAGGACATTTTCAAAAAATAAAAACAAAGCAACAACAGCAAGAACAAAAAAGTAAAGCTGAAAAGGCAAGTGTTAAGTTCTACTTCGTTAAGAGTCTGATGTTCCTAAGGCCCTGAGGAGGCTCACCTGGCTAGGAGAGCTTGGTTAGTCAAACAGCTGTGAGCTGTGAAGTAAAGTCAGTCAGAAAGGGCACTGAACGCTTTCACTTAGTGGAATACATACAACTGAAAACATACTGGGCAAGCACAGCAAAAACAATTCTTAGACTCTGGGAAAAACATACTGGTTCCCAGAGGAAGAAGAGGTAGCGGGCAGGGGAGTATAGGACAATGGCATGGGAGGGGTGGAAGGTGAGTGAAGCATGTGTACATATGGAGGTGTGAAATTGTACCCCCTAAGTTATATAGACATGTAAACTGACAAATTAATAAAAACAAAACAAAAAAACCTGTGAGCTTAGGGAAACTTAGGAAACATTTTTCTTCATTTTCTCCCCCAAATAGTGGCAGGAATAAGTCAGGAGAAATACAGATGAGTAAATTTAGTCATTGTCACCTTAGGATAATTGGTGATAAAGTGCATCTTATTTTCCGTCTATCAAGTCATTTTCTAATTGGCTGTCCTTGAGATAGCGTTTTCCCTATTTGCTTATTTGTATCTATTTCCCGTTAATGTCCTCTTTTAAGGGCGGGCCGGCTGTACTCTGGTGAATGATCAAATGTTCTGGTAAGTATATCTTGGTGTTATAAGCTCATTAAATTTCTTGTCATTTCTTGCAATATGCTGCAAGTACTGTTTATGGTCCATTTTTACAATATAAACCTGTCTTTTGTAAGAGCCAAGAAAGCTCTTCTTTGATAATTAGTCTCTTGCTTCAGTCAGAGCTGCTAAAAACTCTGAACTGCCAACACATGTGGATGTGCAAACCCCTGTGTGCTTCCTAGGCTACCGCTTCACGTGGCATTTTGAGATGCTGCTGAGGTCTTCTTTGACTTTACCTGGAGCAGTAGTTCTCCAACTGCAGCGTGCATTAAAATCACGGTGGGGTGGGGGAGGGAGGCTTGTTAAATATACAGGTTGTTAGGCTCACCTGGAGAGGCTCACTTGGCGAGGTTGACTCAGTAGGTCTGGGGTGCAGCCTGGGGATTTACATGTCTAGCAAGTTCCTAGTTGACCGCAGGTTGCTGGTCCTGAGACTACACTCCAAAATCTGCAGGGATTTTTAGCTCAATAGGGTATGTAAACACCCTCAGGAAGATGTTGAGTTAGTGTTTGTTAAATATCACAGGGTATGCAGAGTATTACGCAAGGAGCCTGGAGAATGTCAGGTAAGCGCATGTAACTCCTGTCTAGGATCTCAGTAATCACTGTAAGAGAGCACACAGCGAATGTTAGTTTTTAAAAAATTCTCCATTTTGTATACAACTCTAATATAAAGTTTCTTATTCATTATAAAAATGCAGAAATTGACAATTTTTTCCCCTACAAAGTAATAATTTGAGGAACTTCTAAAATAGGAAAGACATAGACTTCAAAAAACTTTGTATGTTGCAATAACAAGAATGAGTTACTGTTGAAATCAGTTTGTAACAGCATCTTTGTTTACTTTTGGCCCTGTCTTCTATTTGTCAGAGATGTTTTCCTTAAGATGATACATGGGCATCCTCAACCAGGTGAGGGCTGTAAGTAGCTCGTTAGACCATGGCGTTCAGCTTAGGGAATCAAAGAATTTTGTGCTGGTGTCTTAGCTCCTCTATTTTAGGCAGAATATTTATCCTACTGAAGAACCAGTCTTTCAATTTGTTGATATCTGTATTGTATATTTGCTTCCTATTCCTTTACGTTGTGTTTCTATAATAATTTCCTTCGCTGCTTCTTTGACTTTAATTTGCTATTTTTCTTTGAATTTTGTGAGATAAATGCTTAGGTCACCAGTTATCAGAATTCCTTTCCCTTTGTATGCATATAAAGCTATAAATTTTCCTTGAAGCACAGCTTTAGTAGCTTCCAATAAGTTTTGATGTGTACTATTTTTATTATAAATCAGTTTGAATTGCATTATAATTTCACTTGTGTTTCTTGAATCTGAGTACATATAAAGGCATATTTCTTAATTTGTAAGCACATGAATTATTTGATGCCTTTGAGCTCAAGATTCTTTATCTTTAAAATATAATAGAGTTGTTGGGAGGATTAAGCAAGCTAATATAACAAAAAATGCTTTGTACAATGTCTTGTAAAGTCAATTTTCCATAGGTGGTAACTATTGCAATTTTTTTTCCCTATGCTCCAAGGGTTCAAGGTAGAAAACTTAGATAGCTTACCTTCCTGTACAGTAGCTTGGTTTGAAAAATAAAACCTCAAATTTCCTTTAAAGAATTGTGTCACCCACAATGTTTGTACTTCACAGATTTATCCTATGGAAATTTTCTGATGGATGAATTTAACTATTCTTTTTCAGGGTTCACTTTCCTGCTTATCTTATTGTATAGCACAGGCCGTGAGAAAGTCTACTTCTAATATTTATTTAAGTAATTTTATATCCTAGAGTCTAAGATATATAGTTATACTTTTTTAAAAATTAAGATGTGTATTTAATGTAGTATTATTTTAATTCACAAAACTTTGATGAAAAATTATTGCATCTTAACATTTGTTGGTGTCTTATTTTCCTTTCAGTTAATGTTGTCGAGGTAATGTTGGCTTACATCATTATATTTGCTTTAGTTTCAAACCTCCATAATTATATATTTTCACACCATGCCCACCACCAAAGTCCCAATAATTCTCTACCATGATCCATTGGATTCCTTCTTTCCCCTGTTCCATTCTGCCATGCTCCCCTCTGGTTATCGCAGTTTTGCTGTCAGATATCAAGGATTTATTAGTTTGGTTTTATCTGACCTTTGTTTTGTTTCTCTTTATTCCACGTATAAGTGAAACTATCAGGTATTTGTCTTTCTCCCTTTGGCTTATTTTGCTTAGCATTATCCTATCCAGTTCTGTCCATGTTGTTATAAATGGCAAGAACTCATCTTTTTTTTTTTTTTCCAAATGAGTAGTATTCCATTGTGTGTGTGCAGTCTTGTAGTCATACTGTTTTTTTTTTTTTCCTGATCCACTCCTCTGTACTTGGGCACTTAGATAGTTTATATTACTTAGCTATTGTATATAGGACTGCAGTGAACACAGCAGTGCAGTTATTCCTTTGAATTAGCATTTTTATATTCTTTGGGTAGAAAACCAGGAGTGGAGTTGCTGGTTCATATGGTAGACCTATTTTTAATGTTTTGAGAAACCTCCATACTGCTTTCCACAGGGACTGGACCAGTTTACATTGCCATCCACAGTGTACAGGACTTCCTCCACACCCTCACCAGTACTTATTGCTTCTGTTCTTCCTGGGATGGACCATTTGTCACAGGTATGAGATGATATCCCATGATTTTGATTTGCATTTCCCAGATGATAAGTGATGATTAACATTGTTTTTTCATCTGCCTATATGTCTTCCTTGGAGAAGTGTCTATTTAGCTCTTCCACCCATTTTTTGATTGGGTTCTTTATTTTCTTTTGGTTGAGTTATTTGAGTTCCTGCGTCTCAGTCCCTTGTCAGATGTATTATGGACAAATATTTTCTCCCATTCAATGTTGGTGTCTTTTTGTTTAGTGATGTTTCTTTCACTGTGCAAAAGTATTTTAGTTTGATGTAGTCCTGGTTTTTTATATTCTCTTTTGTTTTTCTTGCTGTTGGAGATGAATCCATAAAGACATCTATGAAGCTTATGTCATGGAGTGTTTTACCTATGTTTTCTTTTATTTATTTTATGGTTTGAGGCAACCTAAACTTTTTATTGACATCTGAAGGAGGGGTAGTCTATAGGTTTGAACCTTTAACCTGTGGAATTTGACACTATCTCTGGATAGATAGTATCAGAATTGAGTTGGATTGTGGGACAGCCAACTGGTGTTGGAGAATTGCTTTGTGGTATATGTAGGGAAAAAAAGCGCATTGGTATTGGGTGTAGAGTCCTAGTAGATGTTTATAGCAGAATTAGTCACAATAGCCAAAAGATAGAAACAAACAAATATCTGATGAATAGATTTTTTAAAATATAGTATATCCATTCAATGGAATATTATCCAGTCATTAAAAGGAATGAAGTATTTGATACATGCTACACTATGAATAAACCTGGTCAACAATGGTGAAAGAAACCAAACACAGAGGTCACATTATATGATTTCATTTATATGAAGTATTAAGAATATGTAAATCATAGAGACAGAAAACAGATTAGTGGTGCCAGAGGCTGGGAGGAAGGGAAAATGAGGGGTGACTGCTTAATGATTACAAATTTTTCTTTTTTTTTTGTTAAATGTTTATTTATTTATGCATACAGCCTGGGGTGTAGGCGAGAGGTGTGGGGGGGTGAGAGGATTAACCGGAGACAGAGCAAGGAGCAGAATAGGCAGGTTGAAATACACTGCTGAGGGGCACAGCGGGCGAGACAGGAGAGGTCTGCTGTGCCATGTGGGGTGCTCCCTGGCCGAGTATCGAACTCTTGCCGCAGTGGCTGTGGATAGCTTCATAGTGCTGCAACTTAACCTGTTGCTCCATCAGGGAGGCCCCAAATTTTTCTTTTGAAGTGATGAAAATATTTTGGAATAGTGATGACAGAAGTGATGTTTGCATAACCATGAATGTACCAAAAGTGACTGAATTGTACATGTAAAATGTTTAATTGCAGGTTTGAGTTACTTCAGTTAAGCAATTGGTTTCCTTAATTTAAAAAAATGAAACAAATACACAAGATAGTACTAGAAAATCTGCATAGACATGCTTTTGACCATGAAAACAAAAATAAAAGAACCCTGGGAAAGGTAAATAATGCGTTACAGAAGGATTTATCTAAAACTACTGTAACTTTAGTTAGAAATTGAGTTGTACATACATTTGTACATACTTAGTGTAATAGGTTATATACTGGCCCCCAGTGATATCCGCTCCTAATCCCTGGAACTTTGGTATGTTGCCTTAGAATGACAAAGAGACTGAAGATATGAATAAGTTAAACATCTTGAGATGGGAAGATTATCCTGGACTATCTGTGTAAATCCTACATGCAATAAAGGATCCTTATTAAAAAAAAAGGCAAAAGGAGATTTGACATAAAAAAAGAAGGCAAAGTAACCACTGAAGCAAGACATTACTTCGATGTCTTTGAAGATGAGTAAGGATCCACAAACCAAGTGATACTGGAAAAGGCAAGGAAACATTCTCCCCTACAACCTCCAAAAGGCGCGTGCCCCTGCTGACACCTCAATTTTAGCCAAGTGAAACTGGTTTCACATTTCTGATTTCATATTTCTCCAGAACTGTAAATGAATACATATGTGTGTTGTTTTAACCACAAACCGTGCAGTAATTTGTTACTGCAGCCATAGGAAATGAATACAGATAGATAGCTAAGTTATTGCTAATTATGGTGTTGAAATGACTTTCAGTAATAATCTTGTTGCTCACTCTGCAAAGTAACTGTCAACTGTTTGGAGTTGTGTCAACCCAGTCAGATGAGTAACAAGAAAATTTAGAGCCAGAGCTCTATCATGATATAACTATATCATAAGCAGTCTAGCTCCAGAAGCATGTATGTCCAGCTGCAAGGCTGAAAGTGTTGAGAACAGAAGTTAGTCTGGGAAAATGATTGTAATTTCCAGGCTTGTGAAAGTTCTTTCATTGATTTCTGGTCAAAATAGAAATTCTCTCTTATCGGCAATATATTTGATAATGTCTCATATCACTTACAAATGTACATTTTTTTCTGGATGGGAAATAATAAAAATAGAATTTATAAGAATTTCCATGTAATACCCAAAGCTGTTGCATATTATAGTGTACATATGTGAAGTTGTGTGTTTTATGCTTTTCAACATAGTGGATTGTCTTAACATTTCAGATGTACATTGTCCTACAATCTTGTGGTTCCAGATGAAATGGTGTACCTTACTGCCAGCAGTGCAGTAAAGCAACCAGAAAAGGAAGTGTTAAGTGATCAAACTCCTAACATTCACTAAGAAGTCAATGCATGCTGTACAAGAGTTGTTATCACAAATAATATGAGTAATTGTATAGCTCAACACAATGTAGCAGCACTTTAAAAATTCATTTGAATTGTTCTCTGGCAGGGATTGGTGAACTATGGTCTGGGAACCAAATCCAGCTTTCTGCCTTACTTTTAAATAAGTTTTATTTATCTATTGTCTATAGCTATTCTAGTGCTATTAAAGCAGAGTTGTGTAGCTGAGACAGAGATTGTATGGCTCCCAAATGCCAAAAATATTTACTGTCTTACCCTTTACTGAAGAGTATCCCAACTCTTACTCTTGTATATGCCTTGATTTCAGATGAAATATTTATGGAAATTATATACAGGATGTTACATGTTAATTATGCATTATTTTATTAGAAAATTATTCTCTATACCAAAATATAGATATAAAAGAAGTATTACAAGGGGAAGCCAAAATCAAACATTGAGAGAAAGAAGACTAGCTAGCAGAAGCTTCAAAACATCAAAGCTCTCTTATTGTGTCACTATAAACTGAAAACTCTGATGCTCAAAATCATAAAGATAGGAAGAGCCTGAAGAGAGCCAAAATATATAGGTGAAGTTACCAGCTGGAAAGGAGGGGCAGGGAATGGATGGAGGAAACAGCTTTGTGGTGGTGGGTGGTGACTGGATGTGTTGATGGATGTGGTGTGTGCAGTTGCTGAGGAGAGAAAACTACACCTGAAACCTACACATGGCTGAAAGTAATCTTACTCCAATAAAAAAGAAAAAGCTACCCAGGAGTATAGTTAGTTAGTAAGTGAACACAGACGACATACAGTTGCTTATGCGAACCAGGACCTTAAACAGGAAGTGGAAATGCAGAAGGAAGATGAAAATGGGAGCAAAGAAAACTCAGTTGGTACCATCAGCAGAAGGCATGCTGGTCAGCGATGGCTGCATTAGGACCAAGGCCATTGCTTTTGAGACATACTGTCATCTTTTGTTATGACTTGTTATGATGAGCACTATTTTCTTTGACTTTTCTTGGATTCGTGATCCAAAATATTTGCAGAAAACCAAACAGAACAATTAATGGAAAGAAGAGATGCTCTTAAGTGTTAGACATCTAATAGGGAAAAATTTTTTTTCAAGATTTTGCAACTTTTTTTCTTTACCACATTTTAAAGTTTGTACTTTGTTATAATTTCTTTTTTAATTTTACATAAATACTTAGCATCAAATATTCTATATTTGTATCTAATTTTCTGAATCTATATTAAATATCAATTGTTTGATATTTCTTTATATTAATTTATATTTTATAGTATTCAGATAAAGACTAAGTCCTTAGTTTCCTTTGTATTTTGTGGATAGAAGATTTTCAGTCACTGAATACATTACATACCTAATAAAATAAGAGGTGAAATTTGAGGGCATAAATTAAACTTTAAAAATCCTTGAGCAACATCTAGCTTACAATTTATTCAAGTAAACAAATTGCTTAAGTAATTTTCAAAGCCTTGATAAATATCATCAACATGACTTAAATGTGAGATCAGCTAATGTAAGTAGCAATTAGAATTAAATTTAGCTTATACATTTGAAGTTCTGATGGAAAACTCTTATGGGGACTCTTTTATTGCACACAAAAAGAAATATGAGGAAGAAAAAGGAATTGCGTTTTCCTGTATTTTTCCTAAGGTGCATTGCTTTGCAAGTTCCTTAGGGAGCATAAGAATAGATGAGTAGTGTGAAAGAAAACTATACAGAGGATTTAATTACTTCAAAATTGCACTTCTTTTTTAACCAAGAAAAACCATAGAAGCCTTTATTAAAAAAAAAGAAAGAATGGCCACTATTCCTAGGGAAAATGGCTGTAAATACAGTAAATAACTATTAAATAATGTAAATTCTTTCAAAGATCATCATCTAAAAGGTCAGGTGACTTTGATTCCCAGGTGGCCTCTGATATGCTGTTTGACCACTTTGCTAAAGCACTGGTGACCTCAGAGGGCCTGTTATGCCATCACACTTGAGCATTTAACATCAAGACTTTACTTCTGTTTGCAAAATTTGCTTAAATCTCAGCCACATTTGCCTTTAGTTTCTAACATTTTTTAAAGAATATAAACATCTACAGAATGGAATCTCAGAGTCCCAGAATCTTTGAGCCACAAAGATGTCAGAGTTCAGTCTCTCTTCCAACACTGCCCTTTTTCAGATAAGGAGGGAGACACAGAGACGGTAGGCACCCACAGAGACTCGGGCCTCTGTGGAGCTGGAACGTGAAGGATTCCCTGTGGCATTTCCGTCACACTTTTTATTATCTCTTATGAACTGATCTTTAACATTGATTTAAAATCATTACACATTAAATCACATTCAACAAAGCATACCCTTCAGGCAGGCTGATGAAACAGCCTATTATCAAACATCTGAGAAAAATCATTCACTGTCCTCTCAGATGTTTCTCAGAATAATTTTTATTAAAAGTAAATATAGTGAAACAAATAGATGACTTTTTAAAAATAAATATTTTTTTTGTGATTTACTGAGTTTAATTGATTTCATTTTAGCCTCACTTTGACACATTTCCTGAACTATAGTGGCAGAAATAAAGCTACTTTTGAAAGGCAGCTTTATTAAGAAATAATTCACATATACAAAAATTGTTCTGTTTCAAGTATACAGTTCACTTTTCACGAAATGGCCCCAGTAAACAAGGAAGCCCCAGCCCCTACCAAAGCCAAAGCAGAAGCCAAAGCCAAAGCTCTGAAGGCCAAGAGAGCAGTGCTGAAATGTGTCCATGGCCACAAGAAAAAGATCAACCTGTCACTCCCCTTCTGAAGGCCCAAGGTGCTGTGACTCTGAAGGCAACACAAATATTCTTGGACCAGCACCCCCGGGAGAAACATGCTAGATCACCTGCCATCATCAAGTTCCTTCTGACCTCCGAGTCAGCTGTGAAGAAATTACAGGACAACAACACACTCGTGTTGACTGTGGGTGTCAAGGCCAACAAGCACCAGACCAAACAGGCTGGGAAGGAGCTTGATGACATTGATGGGGCCAAGATCAGCAGCCTGCTCAGGCCTGATGGAGGGAAGAGGGCATATGTTTAGCTCCTGACTCTAATGCCTTGGGTGTTGCCAACAAAATGGGGATCATCTAAACCGAGGTCAGCTTGCTAATTCTTTTTTTTTTAAAGATTTATTTTATTTGTACATACAAGCTGGGGTACAGGCCAGAGGTGTGGGGCGGTGAGAGGGTTCACCAGAGACAGAGTGGGGAGCAGAACAGGCAGATCAGAAGTACACTGCTGAGGGGAGCAGCGGGCGGGGCAGGAGAGGTCTGCCGCAGCATGTGGGACTCTCCCCGGCTGGGCGTCGAACTCGCGTCGCCGCTGCGACAGCTCCACAGCGCAGCACTTAACCGCTGCGCCACCGGGGAGGCCCATGCTTGCTAATTCTAAATAGAATTTTTTTCACCATAAAAAGTGTACAGTCAACTGTTTTCAGTGTATTCATGGAGCTGTGCAAACATCACCATGATATAATTTTAGAACATTTGAATCACTCCCAGATGAAATCCCGTATGTATTAGCAGTCATTCCCCATTGCTGCCATCCCCTCATGCCTCCAGCCCTAGGCAACAGCTCAATGAACTTTCTGACTCTATGGACTTATCTGTTCTAAGTATTTCATACAAATGAAATCTACAATCTGTGGTCTTTTGTGATTGGCTCTGGTTTCTTTCACTTAGCATAACACATTTAAGGTACATCTATGTTATAACGTAGAAATATGCAATCTCTTTTATTAGTAATTTTTCATTGTATGCATATATCATATTTTGTTTATCATTCATCTGTTGGTATTTGAGTGGTTTCCATTTCTTGGCTATTATGAATAACGTTGCTCTGAGCAGTCCTGTACAAGTTTTTGTATGGTGTATGTGTTCATTTCCCTTGGGTGTATACTTAGAAGTGATGTTGGGGGAATCATATGGTAACTGTATATATTTAACATTTTGAGGCACTGTCAGACTGTTTTCTTAAAGTGATTGCACCATTTTACAACCTCATTAGCAGTGTATGGGGGGCTTCAATTTCTCCAAGTCTTGTAAAAAGCAAATTTAAAAATTCTAATTGGCAAAAATTCAGTGATTTACTGAGCATCTCCTAGGTGAAAGGTCCTATTTGAAGTGCCCTAACTTTTAAATATTTTCTATTCATTTGTGAAAAAAATCTAGAACTTTTTAAAGGAAATTCTTTCCTGAAGGGGACTATATCAATCAGTGTCTAGCGAGGAGATGGAAATAACACCAGTAATTTAAACAAGGAAAATTTAATATAAAGAATTATTAGCAGTGTAGTTTTATATATATATATATATATATATATATATACATATATATATATACATATATATATACCTGTTTGTGTTAATCTACATGAATACACTATAGTTTATAAAAAATAGTAAATCAATAAATTATTTTATTAAATAATAAATTTTTTTAAATTAAAAAATTATCAGCTAATAAAAAGTAATTAATACAAAAGGGGTAAATCAAATGCTAAAGAACACAGGAATAGCAACTATAGGGAGAGTTACTATATCTAGGTTGAAGGAAAAATATTCAAGGAAGGAAGTATCTTGGGAAAGGGTCACTCTCGCCCCAAAGACTGAGATTCAGACCTTATTACAGAGGGAGGCCCTGTGAGCCTCTGGGTAGTGGTGATGTTTCTTAAGGTGCCACAGGCCAGGGCTGGTGAGCAGTGAGCTGTCAGCTGGGGTCTGAGCCAGGACCAAAAGAAGGAAAATGCTTACTAGGGTGCTGGCAAAACCTTCTGAAAGGGGGGCACCATGGTCTCCCACACACTTCTGGCAAGCAAGCTGCCTACAGGGGTCACACTAAAACTAGGAAGCCCTCACTGGGAACTGGTAAAACTCATGAGAAGGTGGGTGCCCCTGGGTCTCCCACACAGCACTGGTGATATGCCAGAGGGACAAGAAGAACCAGAAGAATGAAGAAGGAATGTCCCTCCTTCTGCTGTACCTTGTGGTGTCTCTCCTGTACTTTGCTGACAGAACATAAGATTGCACAGCTGGCAAGGGAGAAGTGTTTACAGCGTCCACAGTGGTATTACAAAGCAAGGCAAAGAAGGTTGAATTTGGAGCTGAGGCAATAAGTTAGTAACTTGCAAGGTCAATTCCTTTGGCTACTGGCCTTCCCATGCATCCTTTTACACACGTTTGAACTTTCGTTCAATAGGAAACTGTTCTTCATAGAAAGCAAACAACACAAAGCCAACTGTTCTTCACAGAAGTGCAGAAGTTCTCACCCCTTCCCCCAAGTGAAGAGACACACAGTTTCAACAGTTATTTATATCCTCAGCTGGTTACATTGCTTTTCAAATTGAGTCACAGTTCCACTGAATATTCTCTTATCTAACGGTAGAATTGCCGTTAGATACAAGATAATGAACTTAGAAGATAATGAGGGGAAGGAGGGAAGATAAAAAAGGGTAAATAGATGTGAATACATTCATGCAAATAACATAGGAAGAGAAGTATGTCCAACTACTACCGTTCTCATTTCTATAATTGATAAAGAGGCTGTAGTTGATATCTATGGCTTCCATTTTCCCCTACTCCTATCTCATATGCCCAGTGCCCTGAGATGGTCAGGTTCTATGCCTGCTGAAGTAACCCAAACCTTCATTACTAAGGGTCTGAATCCTCAATAATTCCCCCTTTTTATTCCTATTTTTTCCCATTAACCTTTATATTGGTGCCTCCAGAGGAGCCCTTTCCAGATTTTGTCTGGAAAATCTTGCCTCCCTTGTACACGATAGCAGCTCTCGATTTCCTCTCCACTCAATAGAATTATGTAGTTTGTTTTTGCTTCTGTTAGTTCACTGGCATAAGGTGTCCACACTCTCAGTGGAATCATTTCCGTGTGCCTTGGTGGAAGCATTGACCCTTTGAGAAAGTAGGATTCTTATACCAACAGAGTTCAAAGTTGCTGGGAGGGGAAATGAAAATTCTGCAAACGGATTGTTATTTATATAGTGAGATGACCCACTTTCATTTCTACCCTTTGATTCCCAGGTGCATGTTGGGGAGATAGCACCATGTAAAGTTTCTGATTCAGGCTTACTTTGTTCTTGAAAGCGGCAGCTCCATCTCTTTAGAGTATTGTTTCCCAGTTGGCATTGTAACTGAGTCTTCGGTAAGCTATTTGACATTCTAGTCAGCCCAGTTGCTTCTGAGTGATGGGATGTATGTAGAATCAGTTAATTAGTTGAGCATAAACCCATTACTGTACCTCATTTGTTGTGATTAATCCCTTGTTCAGAAGCAGTGCTGCATGGAATACCATGACCAGGCAGTCTTTTAATCTGTCGATGGTGGTTCTGCAGAAGCATTTTGGGCAGAATAGATGTATTTGGAGTGTATGTCCAGGACAGTGGAAACAAATTTCCATTCCCTCCATAGTGGAAGAGGTCAGTGTAATCAGCCTAGTAAAAGGAGCCAAATCAGTCACTCAATTTTGGTGTATTAGGGATTGGCAGTAGTGGTAGCGGCCTTCAGAAGCAGAAACACATGTAGTCAAGGCTGTGCACCCCGCTGGCCCAGACACACTGGCCACTTTGCTCACGGGGCCCTAGAGCAGCCCTGGGGTAGCTGGGCAAGAGAATGGTTGACATCAGAAAGCATGATTTAAAGATATAGATATTTTTGGTTTTTAATCTTATATTTTTAGTTTGTTTAAAAAACTCATTGTTCAGTATAATATGCATGCGTAGAGTCAGGAAATTGACTGAACAGATTTACAGTCAATAGCAACAATAGCCCAGGTATTTAAAATCCTGAGAAATTATGCTATTGGTAGCTGTGCATATGACAAGATTCTAAGGAACCTCTTCTGTAGTAGATACCGCTCACTAAGCATTCAACACAAATCTCTTTCTGAGGTTTGCACAGTCCTCTCCATATTCTGTGTGCTACTCAAGCAGGGTATTCAGCATGCAGACTTAGAGTTTTTTCCTGTTAAATCCTGCTTTCAAATGATCATTTCATTCCCAGTACTTTTTATGGTAAATGTGTCCATTTAGTCCTTCATGGTAAATTGCCGCCTCGTGGCTCCTGTTCCACTGGAATCCCATTAGCCTGTTGAAGGCAGTGGTCTTGTCTTGATGGAAGCTTCCTTCACGGTTGTACCTGGCCTACAAAGTGAGCAACCTCAGAGCTTTTTAAGGATGTGCACCATCCATTAAGGTATTCATTAGTGCTTTAATGAACTTCTAATGTTATTTTGTTAAATAATGCTTACTTTGGCCCTTATTATAGCTTCTGTTATGGTATAATGTTTAGAATACTTTCTAAGGACTAGAGGACCCATGAAAAATTAAGCAAAACAAAACTACATTCATTGCTACTGTTCATCTGTCCTATTTTAAATTTTATGTCTCAGTCTTTTTATCTGCAAAATAATAAAATTTTCCTCCTGACATCAAAATAGTGTACCTTGTGGTTGCATAAACATTTACAGTTCTTAAGCATCTGCACAATGCACGTTTGTATTACAATAAAAATAGATAATCTCAATGAAATTAAGACCATAAATGTCTCTCTGCTTAGTTCAAAAGGGTACTGTGAAGAGCAAACATTTCCTTAATAGTGGGTATAACTTTCAGTCCACAAACATTGCTACTTCCCCTATAATCCATCATCGTTTTTATTATCAACCCCCACTCTGTTAGCATGCTGGAAACCATCACAGGCGTGGATTCACCTTTCCTCGCACCTCATATCTCGGGTCCAGGTGGCTCATGTGGTCCTGCGCAGGTGTTCGTGAGTTACTGTTTCCTCACCTGGTTCTCTACCCTTGAGCCTCGTAGGTTGCCACGGGTCATTCTTGATGCCCCGGTGCATGGCATGCTTGCTTCTGGTGGCTTGCGCCTGTGTGTTCCCGCTGCATCTGGAGAGACTGGTCACTAGTTTCCTGCTTCTCTAAAGGTCTGGGAGATCTAGAACCTCTGTATAGATGTAGAGACAGCCACTGTTCTGTGAAGTCTTGTCCTTTTTTAGGATACTGTCTCCTGTTTCTGCTTTCCTTGAGTCCAGGGAAACCTATTTTCTTCTGGGGTGGTGATAGGGTGAGGTGAGAAATTATTTTCCTTTCTTGTCTTACACACTTTGTATAGGCTTCAGTTCATTTTCTCAGCGTTAAGGTTTAGTTTTCAGATGCTACTGCTGCCTGCTACCTCCTTCAGAAATCATGCCAGGAAATCCCATAGGCTTATCTGCTTTCTACTTCAATTTACCCCACCTCTAAGATAATGAACAAAGGGCTGGCATTCTGCTTCTAAAGGGAGTATTTAGTAAAAAATGAACAAAGTATACATAACATCTCACATTTTTTCTACCTTTTAATAAACATTAGTAGATCCTAAAATAGCTGCTTATTTGAAAATTTACCAAGTAATTAAATTCTAGCAATTATAAATTATATACTCAATATATATCCCATATGTTACATTATAAATGTCTATATGGGTGGCATAAATATACACTGTAACCACTTCCTTTTATGCATTTTCTCTTGAACTTACAACATTTGAGTTGGATTCAGAATACAGAACAAGTAAGTCTCTTAAAAGTGTCAGACGTGTTACATATCTTTTTCAGTTCCCTTGGAAAAAATAAACACCGTAAAACACCCATTAAATTTTAGCGGTCAGGAGCAGTGTATTTCTGTCCATCTGCCTGTTCTGCTCCCCACTCTGTCTCTGGTGAACCCTCTCGCCGCCCCATGCCTCTGTCCTGTACCCCAGCTTTTATGCATAAATAAATAAATCTTTAAAAAAATTTTAGCGGTCAGGTATGTACCTTATGTAATTCATGTTAAAAAATTCCCGAGTTATATAAACATGTAGATCACAGTGAGTCATGGTCATCTGGACATGGGTACAGAGCAACTGGCAGATCCAAGAACTGACACATAGAGGTGAAAGGCTCCTTGAAAGAACCAGAGTTTCTTTTCAAGTCCAACTTCCTAAGTAATTAATTTACTTGAAAAATCTTGAAATGTCATGCAGGAAGACTTTCAAAATAAGCAAAATTATTCTAATTTCTCTTAATCAATTTGATTTGATTTGACTGAATGGGAGGACTGGTTAAAAATGTAACAAAAGTTAGAATGGGAGGAAATGAAATCAGGTTATGTGAGCGTGGCCTTTCTCCATTTATAATAAAAAAACATGATAATTTATGGTGTTTGGGGAATTGTGGAGTGAAGGAAGCAGCTCAGTCTTTCATACCTCTGAAATAGAATTTTCCTGGCCCCCTCAGCTCTCTCATTACTTGCTCCCAATTCTTTAAAAAGGAGAATAAAAACTCCTCCTAACTTTTCTTCTGGAATAACTTCATAGCTATATTTACCAAATTTTTAAGCATAGATGTCACGAGCAGTGAAAATTATTTCTTGTGTCCTGCTGTAAAATAATTGAGAAAATAACTGTTTTTTTCTGATTTTTTTTCTCTGTCTTCCTTCATGTTTACTGGTTGAGAGTAGCCATAGTTTCTCTTTCTCCAAGAGAAAGTGAAGAGTTGTTTGTTGCATAGATTGGAGCTGCTGGACTGGATTGATGCGAGGGGAGGACTGGACAGCTGGAGGGAGAAGCTGCCCAGGGAGGATGTTGGAATGCTGAGCTCCTGGGTGGTGGTCTCTGCCCCCTAACTAAGAGACATGTGACTCTCAGAGGCAGGGCAAAGACTCTAGTGATGAGGTGGGTCCTGGGGGGGTTGGGATTTACTTCAAGTTTTTATGAACCAGATTGAATTACAGAAGCTCCAGTAACCTTATGCTTTTGGGTGGGCCTTTGGTGGCCTGAAAATGACTGAGGTTGGATTTCCTGTCAACCATAGTGGGAAAGAGCCCATTTTGATATAATTAGATTTGCAAAAACAAAGAAATGTGACATTTTGTGGAACGGGGTTGTGGAACAAATCCAAACTCACCACATTTGTCCAAAGGTGTAAGTAGTAGATTCTGTCTTCTCACTTTATCTACCATGCACATATAGACAAGAGAAAACTATTTCAGCTTCCCTTCTGGGTCAAAAGATTAAGTCTATCAAGAGTTTAGAAATGTCAACTATTTAACATAAGAAACATTCATTGACTACATTGTACTAAGTATTGTATGAGGAGGGAAATGTGATTTTTATCTTTGAGGAAGCAGGATCAACCCAAAGAACTTAAACATTGAATTCACAAAGTGCTAATTATATTAATAAAATATCTGTATGATGAATATGGCCAGGCTGGGGATGAGAGGTGTGTTCATGGGGAGAATGGGTCTTGTTTCGACATAAAGAATTAGAAGGAAATGGGTAGACGTCTTATTTTGGTTGATCTGCACTGTCAGTTTCTCCATTCCAAAACATACTTACGTTTTGAAAGCAGTTTAGTAAACAGTGGTTCAGCAAGCTTGTTTATTATGAAAATCTGGAGGTATTGATACAAATAAGGCTGCTATTCTCAAGTTCATGGATTTTGCTGACATATTACTCAGGAAAAATACCGGAGCTTATATTTTGATGGAAAAAAATTATCTTTGGAAGAAAGTGAGATTAGAATCTTGAAGGCTCCCTTGAAGAAAATGAGATCTGAAGTTTTAAGCCAGAGTTAGCTGATACTGGTTGAGAGTATTACTCTGTGCTGAAAAAACAAATGTGTCAACTTTTTTCTCCCCAAAGAAGATGGTGGGAAATAACCCTTTGCTTATCTTCAACTGAAAAATAGAACTGCTTTCAAAGACACTATGTTAAACCCCTCCCTCCTTCAGATTTAAATGATAACCTTCTACAAATTCCATAGACATTTTTCTGAAAGGTTTGTTAATGAATGGATACCTTTTGATAGAAGTTCAGGCAGAAAAAGATAACCAGAGACATTATGGGTCCGATATAAAACAGGGACGACAGTGTTCAAACATTATCAAGTCATTCCAACACGAAGAAACCAAGCGCAGGACAGAGGGGGATTGTGCACTGTATTCACCATCAGAAAAAAGAACTCAGTAAAACCTGGGGCAGGTTGCCTGTAGAAGTTGAGCTGGAGGAAGAGCCCTGCCCCAGTGATGGGAGATACTGGCCTGGTCTTGGTGCTGCACTGACCTCAGTGAGACCTTGGGCAAATCACTTTTCTGCACCTTCATTCCCTGATCTAAAACTGAGGGCATTTATGTAGACTCTTCTTAAGTCCTAAGATTTTTAAGAATCTCTAGCCCATATTAATCTATAGCCTGGAGGCTTTGTTCTAAAAGGTTTTGTAGGTATAACTTATGCATATCTGTCTCCAGTTCAGAGATTTGCATGTTCATTAATGAAGAAAGAGTTAAGGGACCAAATGGGGAATTTGAAGGATTCAGTGCTATGGGATCTGGATCTATAATATTTGTGTGGTAACTCTTAGCCAGAAAATGGAGAAGCTTACCTGAAAATTCTGCCATCAGGTGTTGGTGTACTAGGGTGCTGGAGACAGGCAGATGTCTCAGGAAATCAGGGTCAGGAGACCAGGGGAAAGGATTTCTAAGATGCCTGACTAACCAAAGAGCACTATCAGCCCACCTTTACATGTCTGTGATTTTTATTTGTTCTTCAAAAGCTATGAACTGGACTATACCTTTTTTTTGTTTCCTGTGGGGTGTGGAACAAATCCACACTTGTAATGAAAATGAAAAAAAAATGCTATGCAGAATATTTTATAGCAACACAGACTTCAGGACTAAGTACTGTTTTCAGAAAATGGAGGGAGAGACATTGGCTGTATAAAGATACACATAGCATGGTGAGGAGAAAAAAGAGCTATTGTTCTGTCATAGCCACACAAAGAGTTTTGTTGTAAAGATGAGGAAAAATTTGAGCCTTTCAGAAATAGAATGCATGGGCACTGGGGGTGAGGGCATGCAGAAGCAAAACCCTCTGATTCTGCTCTAGCAAAGTTGCCCCTAGTGAGGTCAGAGGAGAGCCCAAGGGAGCTGTGGACTAAAAGCCAAAAGAAAAAAGTTCTAAGATACAATGTCAAACCCCTTCCTTCCTTTAGGAAGGGAGAAATTAGTCATATCACATGCTGTTAACACGGTGGGGGCCAGCCATTGGAGTGAGCAACACGTGGCCCCTGTGACTTTCATAAAAGTTTTTCTGTGGTTGGAGAGGTTGGGAGAGAACAGGTTGGGAAGTAGAGACACCAAGTGAAGATAACTCTTTGAAGGTTTGTTGACCATTTGCTATTACACCAGGCGAATTGTGAAGTGCGATTTTATGACCATGGAACAGCCTTCTTTAGTATCTGGGTGTAATTGCTGTGAGGCCATGGAGAGTCAAGGTCATTTGCCATTTAATCATTCAGAAAATTGGCTTCCTAGAAAGTTTGCTCTTCAAAGGAAGGCAGCTTTTCTCATTTCAGTGTCTTTCCTTTCAAACAAAATGCATCATGAACTACAAGGCAGAGCCATCTGATAAAAATTCCTCCCCTGCTAACTTGAGTTTTGCATGTATTGAGTATGTATCACAGATCCTGGTTTGCTTGCTTTGCTACCGGGCAGGAGCCCACAAAGAGCAATTCAGCCTGTTGACCTCTTCTCTCTTGACTTTGTGCAATTAGTTTCCTGACAGTGTCATAGTGTCTGGTGATAACTCTGCTTCCCCTGGGCCTCGTAGTGACCTCAGTCTTGGAACCAGTTCAGTTGACTCACAGGGTGGGGGGTGTCAGGTAGGAGGGATGAATTGCAGTTTTTCTTGGGTGTTTGCTTTTTCCAAGAGGACTCTCTGAGCAAGGGAGTCTGTATTTTTAGAATCTGCATGTTCTGTTTCAATGTTATGAGCATTCATGTTAAACCTACTATATTTAGTGAAGGATTAATTATCCAAGTAGGGAAACTAGTTTCAAACCGTCACCTTTCATTCCTTGCTCATCAAAACAGCCCCCTGCAGCTGTGAATGGCAATTTTAGCTACACCTGGTGAGGGCAATACATGAAGAAAATCCCACTGCTGGAGTCTCACTGTGAGCAGATACCAGGCAGGTGTCTTGGGGACCTTCCACTCGGATTCTAGCCCCCCTCCCCTTGCTGAGAAATTACCCCTGCAACACGCCCTCTTTGGCTGGGACTGACGCTTGGGGCTCCTGTCCCAGTGCTTGGGGAGTGTCCTGGCTCCTGCAGAAGTCATGAGATTCTCAAAATGGCACTGAGGTAGCAGGCTCTTTTTGTGCCATTTATATATATGGTAACATATGGGGAGAACTGGTCTGAATGATGAAGTTTCGTGGACTATTGAGCAATGCCCTTCATTCCTTCACTTCTTCACTCACCCCTGGCAGGGTCTTCAGAAAGCCGTGCCTGGGGGGGCCAGTCCAAGGTTTGGGCTGAAGAGTTCCAGGCCAGCGCAGGCATAGATGAGGGGATGCAGCGAGACCTCTGGTGGCCGCATGAGGAAGTGCTGACTAGCACTCAAAAACGCCCTGAGACACATATAGAATATTGTGCACAATCATTCACTCACTCAGTAAAAAAAGTTACTGATTGGATGTGGGATAGTTATAGAGTCTGGCACTAATTTAGTATGGAAGATCCATATGAATAGAAAAAATATTCTAATGACTAGATAATTACAGTGGAGACAGTCGTGTTAGAATAATCACAAAGGAGAAAAGACACTGCTGACATTGTTGTGAAGAATACTGAGGACAGGATTAAGAATAGCAAGCAAAAACCAACCAACCAACCCCAGAATGTACAGAGCTAGAATGGATTAAAGAGATTATGAAAGACATGGAAGACAAAAGAATTGGGACACATACATTTTTGTGTTCTTTAAGAAGAATCCTACAGATATTCTTCAGTCCACATTTTAGAAATACAATAAGACCTGAAACTATGAATGAAAGAGCATACTGTTACTGACGAAAAATTGATGCAGAATGATCAATATTTACACATATCCAAGTAAATTCACTCTCAAAGACAAAATCATTCTATCATTGGACAGAAAAATGAAGTTATTAGAAAGGGCAAAATACCAAGTTGGCATTAAAAATTACGTTTATTGGAAACTTTGATTTGCAACATTGTATATATTTCAGGCATAGAAGTTCACACCTCTGCAAATGTGCAATATCACACCACACCTGCCACCCAAGAATCAATAATCTTCCACCATAGTCCACTGAGCCCTGTTTACAATGGCCAAGCTATGGAAACAACCAAAGTGCTCTTTATCCACAAATAGTGGATAATGAAGATGTGGTGTATTTACACATTGGATTGTTACACAGCTATAAAAAAGGTGACCTCTTGCCATTTGTGATAACATGAATGGAAGTGGGGGGCAGGGGAATATGCTAAGCAAAGTAACTCAGAAGGAGAAAGACAAAGACCAAATAATTTCACTCATAGGGGAACATAAAAAAAAAGCAAAGGGACAGACAAAATCAAAACAAACCAAACTCTGGAAATCTGATTACTTAAATGGGGACACAGTTGGCATTTATAACTAAACAGACTACCCAGAGGAACATAATGGCAAGGGAAGGGACTCTCAAAATGAGTATGACATTTTGCTCAAACATATGGCCATAACAATAAATTTAAAGTGTTTAAAACTCACTTCTTTAAAGACACTCTCAAGTTTATAAGAAGAGCAAAATAATGCATCTAAGACAATGATGCTCGGTGAGGCTAGAATTAGAGTTGGGCAGAGACATCGCTGTAGGTTGAGTTGTGTTGGCTTCTCCCCCATGCCCAGCTGACCCTGAAGCCTATAGTCCCTGGGTTTGAGAATATGCTGAAGACAGAGGTTTAAAAGAGGTGATTAAGGTTAAAAATGAGGTTGTCAGGGTGGGGTCCTGATCTGATAAAGCTGGTGCCCTTAGAGGAAGAGGAAGGTGAGGACTTTCTTCCCAGCTTGCAAATTGCTGCCTTCTCAACATGTGTTCAGAGCAGAGAAAGTTCTGTGCCAAAGTCTGCCACAGAACAACAGCAATGAAAAGAAAGAAAAGCACAGTCCAAAGAAAACTAAAACATATTGGATGAGGTTTATTTCTGGAAGGAAGGATAACTTAGTATTAGGAAACTTAGTAATATAATTCACCATACTAATATACCAAACCAGCAAAACCCAGGCTCGACATGTTTGTAATAAAAGTAAAACTCATTATTGGTTATGGGAAAACACCTCATAAAATAGAATTAAATTTTAATTGGCTTACTACAAATAACTTATTTGTCTTACTGTGAAAGTCAGCTGATGCTTAATGGGAAAACAATTGAAGCATTCACATTAAGGAGGACAAGGATGTCACTATCATCATATTATTGAACATTAACCTTGAGATACTACAACCTTTTTAGAGAAGAGAGATGTATAAATAGCAAAGGAGGAGGGAAATAATCGCATTTGCAAATAATATGACTCTGTGCCTAGAAAATGTAAGTTAACTGAGAGATCACGGCCAACAATAATAAACAATAAAAAGAATTGGGTAGTGTGAGCAGATTAAAAAAATCAATAACCTTTATACGAATAAACAACAACAACCAGAGCCAGGATGCAATGCAAGAAGGATCACATTCCCGGAGATGTGGGTTCTAATGTTTATATGAAAAAATAAAAGAGCAAGAGTAGCAAGGAAAATACTGAATCAGAATAGTAATGAGAGGCATAAATGTTCCGATGGACACAAATATGAAGCTAAAAGTTGGAAGCATTTGTTCCCGGGCACCAACAGCGACACCAATGGACAGAAGAGAAACAGATGGAACAGATTCTTTTGTGGATAACAATAAAATAATTTTTTTGAATCTATTCTTCCGTTATGTCATCTATAAATTTTCCATAAAGACTGCAGACACATATACATTATACTTTGTCTATGGATAGACTGTCTTGCGGAGATATTCAACTGCCACAGTTGCTTGATTTACCACAGAAACACCTGTAAGTTTCAGGAGTACAACTCTGCACCTCAAAATGTGTGTACCACACTGCACCCCACAATGTGCATTCTCTCTCTTGCTTTTCCAGCTTCTACTTGCCCCCTGGTGTCTCAGCTCACACAGTGATGCTGGTAGAAGTGCGAGCCAATTAATAGTCTCTCCCTCCCCACACCCCCTTCTCTCTCCCCTTATAAATAAACCTTCCTTTATTTCTCTCTGCGTACCTGCTTCTGTATCTTGTCCCATGTTCTGCAGAATGCAGGCAGATTCACTCACAGAGCGGTCACCTCTCTGTGCCCTGGGATACCATCACCAAAGTTGAAACCTCACAGAGGATATGAACAAGGTAAAATGCTGGGGCTGGATGTGGAATGACTTTGCTTTTCTCACTCCTGCGGGGCTCTGTACTACTTACATACCTGCCTTGGGAAACTCCCTGAACTGAACACCTGAAGAGCGACTTTAGAGGTTCATACCAGAGTTCTGACACTGACATTAGATTTCATCATTGTCCAGGTTTCCCAGCTTTGGCCATTTTTTCTCTTTTTCATTTTCCACCAGGAAGCTCCAGTGGTGCATTAGGTAGTGGGGCTTTGTTGTCATCTCTATCAACTTTATTCTGCTGAAGTTGATGGTGCTTTCTTGCAAACACCCAAGCCATTGTCTGGGAAATGTGCTTGCAAACACAGTGGCAAGCAGCCCCCCAGGATCATGTGCACGGCAGGGACAAACTCCAAGTCCTTCCATGGAGATACACTGGTGCCCCCCCATTCCTGCCTGTTTTTTTTTTTACAAGAGAAGGACCTTCTCTTTTCTTCTGAGGAAACACTACAGTTTATTGACTGGCACGTGGAATGCTCCGGTGTATTTAACTTCCATTTCAGATGGCAAGTCAAACGTGGGTGTGCTTTTGTCGCCCTTTACGAGGATCCCCATTGGCAAAGCCGTTGATAAGTAGTAAGGGAAGTGGCTGAGCAGAATAAATTCCAGTCTTGAAGTTCCTTTTTCATCTTGTCCCTTTTGGGAAAAGGCTATGAAAATTAAAGGCGGCAGCTGAGTCTTGAAGGCCAAGGTCATCATCAGACATTTGCTAAGAATCTACAGAGAACACAGGTCTGCACTAGGACAGTCCACACACAGCTCCTAGGGAGGAGAGAAGGGTCCCAGTACTAGGGCTCTCCCTGGGCAGCGCCCTGACCCCGGGCCTTGGAGTTGAAAATCTCAGCCGAGGAGAACTCAGTGTCTTCGCATTTGAGCAAAAGATCATCTCAAAAGGAAGCAGGAGGTTTGACTTGGGGAGCGCCCAAAATACCCAAATGCCTGTCTGATCATTTATGACTTTCTGTCGCTCTTTTTAAAAGAAATAGAAAATAGATTTTGCATTTGTAGCCACAGAGCCTTTAAGTCTGCTATAAAAGCAAAATACCCTCATTTCAACTTCAATCTTAAAAGTGGTTAAGCACTGATTATAAATAGAAAAGGTCTTCAAATGAAGAAAAATCACAACCGGATTTTACCTTTACCTACCTAAAGGAAGGTTTATTTACCTTTAATGCATTGTTGCTATTTTATTTTAGGTTCCAGTAGCAAAAGGTGCGGAGATAAGGAATCTGACATAGTTAATTTATTGTGCACTGCATGGCAGCAAGAATATTTTTTCCTAAAAAAAGTCGTTTTGCTTAAGATGTTTTCTTGTTCAAATCTAAGAAGCTGCCCACATGATTTGATTTCCCATGGCATGTTATTCTAAGCCCTCACTGTCATTTCTGTTTCTTCTCCTCCTCTCATTCTTCTTCATCAACAGGATTCCTGTTTCTTTTCTTTGCCAACTAGCAGTGTGGCTAAATGCCAGTCTCTGGAGTCTCCTGGTGCCTTTGTCCTGGCTCCATATGGGGTGTATCAGAGTCAGGGTGAAGGTGTTCGGTGACATTTGAAAATTGCACAGCAAATAAGTTGGCATTGAGAGTGCCCTGCTTTGGGCTCTACTTTTCCCATTACTTAGAGAGGAAAAGCCAGCAGTAAGCAAGCAGATTCAGCCTCACATTGTTGCCACATGACCAAAAGAAAAAATAATGTATCTTTCAAGATCAAAGTAAATTTGTTTTTCAGAGTTACCATTTCCCCATTCTTGATAATGAATCTATTTCAAAATTTCAAATGACTCTGGAGAAAGGCATACGATTTTTCTAGCTCTCCAAACCTGCATTTTTTTTTTTAAGTATCTTAAGATTTCTAAGGCACTTTTCAGCTCTGAAAGTCATATGACCTCTGAACATGTGCCCTTCCTCTGCTCAGGAAGCCATTAGAGCAAACTTACTTATCTGCTTTATCCAGGCTGTGCTCACTCCCTTCTCCAGCCATCTCTTCCATCTGAAATATTCTTCCTTGACATTTATGACAAATCATGAACCTCCTAGCTTCTCTGCCTGAGATGAATTATTCCATCTGGACTGAACTGTTTCATGCAGCCTGGGAGCCTCTTTTTCACTAAGGTATGGGGCAAACTATAGATGCAAGTAGCCATGTTGTTAGGAGCAGCAGTAATAGTAATAGCAACAAAAAGTAATTTTATGATATAGGAGCAGCTAACATTTGTTGAATTCTTTCATGTTCAAGCTATGATTCTCTGTTCATTATCTTACTAACTCGTACAACAACCGATGAGGGGGGTATTATTATTAACTCAGGTTTCAGAAGAGGAAACTGAGCTCAGACAGGGTTACAAAAATTGCTTTTGATGGTGACTGGGAGAGCCAGTGTTGAAGCCTTGGTAGCGGGCTCCCCGCAGCCATGCTTTTACCACTGTTCGTGAACATTTACCAGCTCCTGTTCATAGTGCTTTTGTCTGTGTTTGTCCATCTTTATCAGGAGACTTCTGGAAGGTAAGTTGTGTCTCCTTCATTTTAGCACCTTTTCAGAGTGCTGTAACAATAAGTGAACAGATAACTTTTTACTGGCATTACCTCTTAGGAGAAAAGAATTCTCAAGCAAGCTGTAACTGAGCCGATTACCTGAATCACAATGAAATTTCTCCAATAACAGTACATTCCACAGGCCATCAGGTGACATCTAAAGGTTTGAATTTTTGTTCCAGTTGTTCCTCTTTGTCATATCTTGGCTATAATTCTGAGTAACCCAAATTGGCTAACAGGGACTCTATGAGAGATACAGACAGTTCACTTAGAAGTTATGTTGATGACTAAAAAGGATTTGAGAATTATTTCCAACATGATAAGATCAATATCCCAGGACTGTGTTATTTTGGTACATTAATTTCAGCTTGTAATGGTCTTTGGCCTTCTGTTCAATGCCAATTGAGACAATAGATTAATTCCCTGTAAATAGAGACTTGTCATGTCTTGTTGCTTAATTCTGGGTCTTATGAAAACCATGATAGATATTTACTGATTAAGCAAATTACTCTGTTATGTCTTCTAAAGTCTTTGAGGTCAGGGTCTTACTCTAGAATTTCCAAAACTTTTTATGAGATCAAGTGGTCCATGTATCTTGATGATGAGACTGGTGATGATTCTAGACTTAAGTGTTAATTTTAGATGTTTTAAAAATTACAGCCTTGAGAGTTGCTCAGTTATTAAGTGATTTGGGGGTTATATTATGTCAGAAGGAAATAATCAGGAAGGAAGACTTTTAATAATATAAATTTCTCTAAGATTTTGAGAGAATGCTGCCAGTTCTCTAATTCGAGATGCAACATTATACCTTTTGCCTGAATCAAGGAGAAGCTGTGACATCCTCTATATTCTTCACCTCTCTTGTCTCAATCAGAAAGAGTTGACAATTTCCAGTTGTAGTTTCCTTTTCCAATCTGCCATTTTGGAGAGATGACTTTAAACTTATCATCTTGGAACAGAAGTCTCCAAAGGGAGGGAAGGACACACTAAGCGTAGGAGGTACCTGTGATTACCTCGCCCTGCCACAGGTGCTGGCTCACCACTTGTTTCATTTCTAGTGTCCTGACTTTCTATTACACAGGAGTGTGTTGGATCCACACACTCTGGATGCACAACTATCTAGGTTAGAATTCATGGCGGGCAAGATTGTCTCTAAAGGGGTCAACCGCTCCTATTTTAGAAAGTTAACATGTAAAGCAGCTTGGCCATCGTTAATCTCCTAGTAAGCTGTCCCTAGATGTTAGCTATGATCATTGTCTTTCCCTTTGAGGTTCTGGTTTCTTGACCTACTATCTCTGCCCCTTCTAGTATGTTCTATATAAGATGGTCAGATTGATCTTTGAGCAATGCTATTCTGATTTTATTAGCCAGTGAGGAAAAAAGAGTTGTTTCAATGATATTCTGTGGCTCTGAAGTCGAATGTAAATTTATCTGTGTGGTTTAAACTCTGGCTTTGACTAATTGCCCCATTCTTTGACTCCTTAGGGTGCATTGAGTTGACAAGTTCCCTGGTAATTTGATAAAGATGGTATAGAGATGTCTTGGGAAATGTTGCTGTAGTGTTGTTTAGTATGCCACACCCACTGTATGCATTACCTGTTTTTAGGTACAAATCTCATTTTTCTGCATGTTAATTGCCAGAAAGGCAAGGTCTTGATCTTTGAATTGTGCAGGAAAGAGTTACACAGAGGACTTGAGACTGTTACTCTTGGAAAGGCCTGCTTGAAAGTTTGGCCCTTGGCTGGCATCTAAGAATTTGGTCCTGAGAGTGCTCTGTGTCAACAGCTAACTGATAAGTGTGGGTCATTGTGCCTAGGACTTGGCACAAACAATCCAATTTATGCTTGAACACCTGCTTCCGTCTGGACGTCTGGAGTTTTTTACGTGCTAGGCCAGTCCCCTATGTGCAGGCTCTGAGGTTCTAAGGAGTGTCCTCAGCATGACTCATCACACACATGTTGCTGCTTTTTCTTTGCTGGGGGATGTGTTCCCTGTGTGACCTCTCATGGGAGCGAGAGGGCATAAGTAAGTCTGTACACAGAATGTTCCAGCTCTCCTCTGTCTTTTTTCCCTTACAACCTAGCTGTGTGCCCTTATTAGAGCAACTGATCTATATCTATACTTACATCTTATATATAGTCAGACTTACCTATAGGTGTAGCAGTGCTGTAAGTGAACTATAAGCTGAGTTCTACAGTTCTTCCAGTGAATGTTCAAATGTAGTGGTGGCCTTGGGGACACAGTGTTTTTTTCTAAAACATCTCTTAAACATTGTAGATGCTTAAATAAATTAAGCACTTTCTTTTCTTTGTATTATTTCCTATTTATTTTGCCACCTTTAAATTTTATTATCTGTGATCAGGCCAATTTTCATAATGTGTAATAGTTTTGAGGTGTTTTCCTTTCACTCCCTACAAAGAATGGTTTTACTTATTCATTTTCTTTTCCTTTTCTACATTTCAAACATAGCTTGATATTGGCAGACTAGGTTTTTTTTTTTTTTTTTTTTTGGTGCATAGTTAAGGAAAAATGAAGAGGGAAAGGAGTGAGGTTTGAGGACTAGATCTGGGTTTGAGGGGAATTTTGAGGGGAGGGTCTGAAAGAGAGAAGTATGTGAAAGCTTGTTTGATGCAAAGCAACCATATGAAAGGAGGGAGGAGGACTTTATGAATTGTTGCTGTGGACAAAGATTCCCTTTTATGGTATTTGAGAAATGGAAAAAGAATTTGTTTTGAAATTACTTTGTGGTTGCTAAGTTGATTTTCTTTGACAATGACCCATACCTGAGCCCAAATCATGGTTCACAGTTCAGGTCTTAAATTTTTCATGTATTTTGCTAAAGGATAGGAACCATGCTATTGGTAATTCTTGATGATTCCAATTAATTGCTTTACCCACAGGCATTTATTAAACACCATCAATGTAGAAGATATAGGAGATACAGCAACGAGTAAAAAGTAATTCTTGCCCACATCAGAGGGGGAGGTTGATTTGCACCCCACATTTCTAACCCCATGTGGTAAATACTAGAGGTAGAATTTGGGAGGCCAGAGGAGAGCATCTTTCATGTCTACCAGGATATAGTTCCCCATTAAGCTCCAGGATGCATAAGGAGCTGGAAATTTTATATTTAAGTAACAAGGAGAAGAGTTTGGAGAAAAGGTACATGGCGTGTGTATGATGGGAAGGCTCTCAGAGAAGGACATCTGGCTATTTTTCTGGAGTCCTGAAAGTTATCTTTGCAGCAAAAGTATCTAAGCAAGGTCCAAGCTTTTCAGCTTTTCAGGTCCCTGCATGAGCTGACTGACAAGGCATCGCCTTGTGATGAGGTGAAACATCTGTTTCCTAGGTGAGCACTCCTATCAATCAGCTAATGAGACTGATGTGTCATGACCATTTCTGGTGACAAACACAACTATTCCAGAAACCAAAATACTTACCAGTTTGACCATCATACTCTCTCATTATATAGACCTCATAGAAAGTCCATCATTAACTAGATTCAATGAACACAGGATCAGAACTAGAGGAGTCCATCAAATCATCTGTATGTTTAAGCTGGGATAAAGTGGGGATTTCTATCTTAGGGATATCTTGGTCAAGACATGTTAAACTCACAATCTGCTATCAAGACTCCTTTTAACCTGGAGAGAACTTGGGTGAGTGCTGTCTACATTTGCCCCTATTGTTCACTTTCCTGTGATTATATAAGTGATAACTATTCCTTGCATTGATTTATTTTTTAAAGATTTATTTATTTGTGCATACAAGAACTGAGGTGTAGGCCAGAAGTGTGTGGGTGCGAGAGGATTCACCAGAGACAGAGTGGGGAGCAGAACTGGCAGATCTACTGAAATACATTGCTGAGGGTAGCAGTGGACAAGACAGGAGAGGTCTGTTGCACCATATGGGTTAGGTCCCTGTCTGGGGATTGAACTCATGCCACAGTGGCTGGCGATAGCTTGATAGTGCTGACTTTAACCCCTGTACCACCAGGGAGGACTGAGTCATTTTTTTAAGAAGAAATGTTTTCAACTATAAGGCAAGTTCTATTTACTTGGGAGCCATTATCTTTCAGGTGACAAAACCTGATAATTCTGATTTTAATTTTTAAAATGTTTTATATCATGAAACTTGGAGGGTGATATGATTTTCATTTTAGGAGGTTTGCTGGAGGAGGGGTATCACACATTAAACTTAAGGCACATGTAGGTACATGTACCCTCGGTTTATTTCATGGCTTTGAATTTCACTGGCTTATTTATTGTTGGTGGTGAAGCACTTATATTTCAGATTTTCTCATTGTCAATTTCAGTGGCTGTTTTTTACCTTTCTCTAGTTATTGCTTATATGATTTCTCTAGAATGAATTAATATTAATAATTTTTGCAAATATGTTAGTCCTTACTAGCATGGAAGCACCATCTATTAACATTCATTGACTGCCTAGGAGTTTTCACTTTATACTTAATAATGTTTCATTCTCAGACAAAGTTATTTGCTCAAGGACACACACCTGGTTGGGGATAGAACGGCTATAACTTTCCAATTCATATTATTTTGTATGTATATTACTTTATTTGTATTATTTGCCAATCTGATAAAAAATGTGTGTGTTTGTTGAGTGTAGGACTCTGTGTCTTCACTTTGTATATCTGGTGTGCAACGTATTTCCTAAGGATAAAAAAAGATGTTATATAAATGATTAGATGATAGCAAAGAAGAAAACACTTGTGTTTCTTTTTGGGTCCTCATAAGATACTTCACCAATGATATCACACACAATAAGATTATATTTGTTATTTATACAGCTCATCTTATGCTTGAGGCAATCTGCTGTGTGCTGGTTTGAACAAAGTACCATTATAAATTTAAATAGAAAGATGCAAAGATGTAAGATAAGACATACAAATGACTGCAAGATAGAATCAAAGCAGAGATACAAATGGATGTATATCATTTGGCTGTATATCAAAGGAGATACAAATGGATGACTCAAGCAAATCAGACCAGAATGATTGCAATTTGTGGGAGAATGAGAGACGTCTTTATGGAAGAGGTGACTTGACCTGAATCTTGGAGGAGCACCTGAATTTCAGAGAGAAAAATGAGCTGATAGAGTGGGAGTGCAGTGTGTACAAGGAAACAAGAGGAAATAGGAAGGTGAATCAGTTTTGGAGACCTGCAAGGCGTCTCTCTTAGGGGTGAGATGTTAGGCGAAGTGTACCTACGTCGAAGAGACTGGAGCAAAGCGAGGCTAGAAATTAGGTATGTTCCTAGGTAGCATTGCCTGTGCAGGCTTAGGGTTTCATGGTTCAAATAAGGAAGTGACAACAACAACTCTTTGGCAGCAAGAGATGAGCTGGTGTGAGGGGCAGAAGAACAAATTAGCAAGATAAATTGGGAAGTGATTGCAATAGCTCAGGAGCAAGGTAGTGCAAGGGCACCGTGGAGTGGCAGCAAGGATTAAAAGGAAAGTGGAGCATGACAGCCTCAGTGAGGGAGGACGTTGGACGGTCAAGGGTAAGAAGAGCCAACGCCAGTAATGCCACCGATAGCATAAATTTAGTACTTATTACAACTTATTTAAATTTTGTGGAAAAACATTGATCACCCTATTAGATTGTGAGGACCTAGAGGAGTCATGTCATCGTCAGCTACTGAATAAGTATGGCAGATGCTTGGTAAATGCTTGTTGGATTCATGAAAGGCAGTCAGGAGAGTTAACTTGATAATGGCAGTGGGGACATTGGTAGAAATACCATGTTTCCTTTGGGACATGCTGGATTTGGGGATGTGGCCTATTTTTTCTAGTAGAGTTTCTCAAAATAGATTACAGAGAGAACTGAGAACAATTACAATCTGATGTATAGCCAGGGCAAGATGAAAAATAGAACGTTGATATACTTGAGTATAGAGAAAATGCAGTAGCTGTTCCTTTCAAGACGTCAGGGGAGATTAGAGGGAAATAGGAAATCTGGGAGATGGGAAAATGGAGACAAGCCTGCATAGATGGAGAGGACGGTGGTGGCCTTGTGGGCTGGTTAGCCAGTGAGAGCTAGAGGGAAGGGGAAGCAGCCCAAATGGGAGGTGGTAGAGCAAGAAGTTGAGTGCGCAGACTCTGAGGTCAGACTGCTTACATTCAAGGCTGGCTGTTCTACTGATTCATTATGTGGTTTCAGTGACTTCACTTTCTCTTGTCTCAATTTCCTCTTCTACAGAATGAGTGATGCTTCCTGAGCACATATAGCTCTCAGAACAGAGCCCAGAATGTAGCCAGGCTCTGTAAGCATTAATTACTCTTACTGAAACCCACATTAACCACTTTGCCTGTGTACTTCTGAATCCGTAAGAACTAAGTAGGCAGTTGTTACTGTCTTCATCCACAAATAAGGAGACCTAAGGCAGAGGTTTCATAATATGCTCAGATTCATACAACCACTTAGTGAAAAAACTGACCTAACATAGAGTCTTCTATTCCATCTGGCACCCAGCCTGAGGCAGTATCTTGAATGGCTCCCTTCTAGTAGATATGGGGAGACCACTTGTGAGCAATGTAGATCTGAGCGCAGGTACAAGGGAGCAGTGCAGGGGTGCGGTGTCAGGAGACAGTGCCGGGAAGATCAGCTGACAGTCTTGTGGAAGAGAGCAGGCGGGAGGACCCAGGATAGGGTGCCTCAGATCTAGGTCAGAGGTGCCTGAGGAAATGGCAAGGTCAGCAACAGGGAGTGGGGCTGAATTTGTGCCTAATTGATACAAATTGAACCGGGATGTATGAGAGAAACTGACTGAGGGGACATGTAGGAGGCATTTCCAACTTGAAAGTTTCAAACATGGGATGCTAAGAAATATGGATACGATCAACAATAAAGAGGAAGTTTGGAGAGGAGTCACTTTAAGAGCACTGTCTTCCAGAACTGTGTCTTTAGAGAAGCAGCTCAGAGAAGAGTGTCTGAGCATCAAAGGAGGGGGCACTGACTTACTGTCAGTGTCAGTTTGGTTCTGACCATAACACCCAGCGTAGCCTTACTTTTTACTGTCTGTCCAGCGCCGCTCTCCTTCTTTATTAAGGAAGGAAGGTGATAGCGTGTTCTTTTCTTCCCTGGAGTGGGCTATTCTCTCTACACAATTGCCACAGGAGCCCCTTTCAGAAAGGAATTTTACTCCTTCACGTAATTCTCATCCTTAACAAGTGCAGTGACCTAACTCCCTACTTGGGAGTTAGGAAAATCAGTTCCTTTGACTTCCTGTTTTTACTTCGGGCCTCTGAGCAGAACTTCCCCTTTGAGTGGGACCAAGCAGAAAATGCAAAGCTGGAGTTTTCTCCTGAAGTTGATCTCCCAAGGGGATAAAGTAAGAGGTATTTACTCACCCACTCCCGAAGTTCGTCCTGCTGCTCTGCCTTTATACCACAGGGAAGGAATGGAGGAAAAGCGTCTTGGTCTTTTCCTGCAGGTCAGTCCTAGCATTTTAATGCAGAGCTCCAGGCCCTCAGCGGTTCAGAACAGGCTGCTCAGAGTGAGCTTATGACCAGATTTGGCGATTACAGTGACTTTTCCCTTTGGCAGTTCCTCTGAATATTATATTTTGCATGATCTTCTTTAGCTTTCCTGTCTGAACATTTTATTTTCCCCGCTATCGTGAAAGGGTGAGGGAAGTATAAACTTCTCAGCTTCCCCCTCTCCACCCGTCTCTCTTTTTCTCTGTTTATATTAAAAATTCTGTTCATTTTTAGACTCTCACTTGCTTCCTTCACAGCACCTCGTGAAGTGGATATTATAATCCCCATTTAAAAAAGGTGAAGTACTTTTAAGTGATTTGTAGTAGTGGCTGGGCTGAAGTCACTCAGTTAACAACAAAGCTGAGATTGAAGCCTCAGTCCTCTGTCCTCCGGGCTCTTGTGCTTGCTTTTTTGCCAGCTCTACATTGCTTTTCTGGAGGAGGCTGTGGTGTGCAGGATGCCGAGAGAATGGACAGGAACTAGTGGCTGGGCTGGGAAGTCTAAACAGATCTTATCCACATAGAATTGTGTACCTGATTAATAAAATAGAAAATGTAGACTAAATATTTGCCGTGCAATTCCTCAAGCCTATAGAGTTCCAGGTCTCTCTTTGTGTTGCAAACTTTCAGACAATGATTTTATTTATTTTATTTTTTTTATTTTATACATACAAGCTGGGGTACAGGCCAGAGGCGTAGGGCAGCGAGAGGGTTCACCAGAGACAGAGCGGGTAGCAGAGCAGGCAGATCAGAAATACACTGCTGAGGGGAGCAGCGGGCAAGGCAGGAGAGGTCTGCCACGCCATGTGGGATTCTCCCTGGTCGGGCGTCGAACTCGCGTTGCCGCTGCCGACAGCTCCACAGCGCAGCGCTTAACCGCTGCACCACCAGAGAGGCCCCAGACAATGATTTTAAAAGTCAAGTGTAGGCCTAGGGGTAGGTCATACCTTGGCCTCAGGTTTTTCTGTTGGCACTTGAGCCGAGGATGGTAGCAAAAAGGTACCTTCATTTCTCTATCTCTTCAAATCTTGGCGAGGCAATTGTGTGGTGAGTCAGTGGTGAGTTGGGGTTGATGATGAGTAACTTCACTTTAACACTGAATCAGACCTGGGGTAGGAAAAAGTGATGGAAATTAGTGACTGCTTAGAAGCTGGTGAGGGAATTCTGCTTCTTAAGATGGACTGAGAGTTATGACAGGGGCAGTGGAGTTCCGCAGAAGCCTGTCTGCCTGTCTCGCCTGGCATCCCTGCTGAATGACTCTGCTCTGCAGGCCTCCTGGTGGGAGCCTTTGATTTCAGAGGGTGTGACCATGTTGTCCATATATGCAGTAAATTCTGTCAGCCTCTGGGTCAGGACCCCGGGCTAGCAGATGTTTTCCTGTCACGGTCTGTGTGCAGCACCCACGCCAGGCTGTGCCTTCTCTTTCTGGCAAGTGCTTCTCTCCTCAACCCCAAAGCAGAAGTGGTTGCGTGGGTGACGATCTGCATGGCAGCCCAGGGCCACTGCCCACAGAGTGGTGAGATCCTGATCGTCTTTTTTTCCAAGATGGCATGGGGCGAATGAGGGGTAATTAAATATTGAGGCAAGAAGGGCCTGGTAACCATGGAAATGGCCAGCAGAGATCTCTTCCTGGGACCAAGGTGGTGAAAGAAAGATGTTGCGATTCGGGAAGGCAGAAGTTGCAGTCCTAAAATATTGCACCCTCAGGCTGGAATATTGTCCTTGTATGGGGTTAATATTCCTTGTACCTGACTGACAGAGATGGGGGCATGACGAGACACAGTAGGGACATGGAGATACAGAACAAAGGATGTGAAAAGAACAGCGTCTTCATGGCCTTGCATTTAAGCAGAGCCTACCTGATGGCAAGGCATAGTCCTCCAGGGAGGACTCCTCTGTCTGCTCATTGCATCAAAACAGCCATGCATATGTTGTTAAAAAGCCTGTGACAGAATGATTGCAAACTATACTCTATTTTGAAGGCACAGGGAACTATCACCACTTAAAAGAACCTCATGGGAGTTACTTTCGAAGAGCAAATAATCATTTTAGGGAGTAGACACTCAACAATTGATTTTGAATCTCTGGATTTTAATGCATTTGCTCAAAGTAGGATTCAGGATTTCACCCTTTCAGTGGAAGGGAAGGTTTTTCTTTTTTATTGTAGTGATATTGCCTTATAACAGAAACTTTTTCTCTTATATATGGCATGCAGATTTCTTAACTGTGCATAGTAATTAATTATTTTCCAGCTATTTTAACATTTGATGCATTAAAAGTTGGGGGGAAACCATTTCATATTACAGAATATAAAGTCTGTAATAGGAGGAACTGGGCTTTTTTGAGGAAACGCTTTTTCCAATGGCATTTTTGGAGATAGTTACCAAAGGACCATCTTATCAACAGAGACACTCAGCCTCTGGCTTTTGGAAAATGATCATTTATTCTTTTTTTTTTTTTTTCCCAAACAGGACTCTGTGATCCTAGTTATGTACACTATGAAAATAATTGGTGTGTGTTAGTACGCTTTGTGCCAGATTTCATGCTTGTTGAAAGGTGATTGGATTCAAACCAGCATATTTAAAGGTCAACTGGTGTTCTTAAACAGTGCAGAATTTTAACACTTTCATCGTCATGGCTTTTAACTACATGACCATTTTAGGAAGGAGGAGAGACTGCATACTGTGTTTTAACTTTCTGACCTTTTTGTGCTTAATTTTTATAAAAAGTTCTCAGGGCTTTCTTTTGGATGAAAAGGGTCTGAGAAATGAGTTCTTGTCTGGCATTTGGAAATGGGTAGGAAAAGAGACTTAGATCTTTTTAAACTACTAAATTTAGGTCAGGGTTTTAATATGACAGTGCATGTCCCATGAGCAATGTCCAAATGCCAGGCTGAGAGTTCTCTTTTTAATGAGGATTTCCAGCTTCAGCTGGGAAGAGCTGATAATAGTTTTCTATCTTTCCACCTTTAAACAATTTTTTACTTGCTTGAAAAATGTGGTGGGGAAACTACTATCTAATCATCAATATTTAACCTACTGTTTATATTAGCTCTGTTTCTGGAGTAGATATTTCACTGGCTTTTGTGTTTTGATAACATTTTTTCCCCCAATGATTTTGAATGCCTGGGTTAAACAGTTTATTGATCTTAAAAATACCTTCTGTCTACCAGCCTTATTTGCTAGGTTTCCCAAATTAAGGGAAGGGATTGACCTGTCTCAAATAAGTAGAGTCAATTTTTATTCATCTGATACTAAGGCTTCTTGTTTTTTGGATGAGTGTCCAACTGGATCCTTAAACACTTTTCAGCATTTCATTTTGAGCTCTCTACTTGGGCAGCAGTGGTGTCTTTCTTAAGGGGAAAAAAAAAATCTCTGAGAAAAAAAAATTCTGAGCCTGACAGTGCACATTTCTACCAAAGCCACATGGAAGTTGACAGGTGAAGACAGTTAGAGTCCAGGCCTGTATCTACTTTGAATGTTTGTAAAGTTACCCTGAAAAATCAGTCCCACTTTGTCAGATAATTCAACAGTCTCTTCTTTCTTGCTAAATTTATGGTTCATTTGTAATTCTTTTCTTTCAATATTCCTTACAACTTTTTAGCTGTGAGTCTGTATTGCTTAAAAACTCTGTGTCTCATTTACCTCACCTGCCAATGAAGATAACACCACCTACCTCTGTGTTATTGTGAAAATTGAAAGAGTTGATTCATGCTGGTGATAATGCCTGGGTAAAAATAGTGGTTTGATAAATATTACTCTCATTTTCATCATCATTGTCATCATTTTTGCTGTAATTCTAATATTTTTCACTAATTGCTATTCCCAAATAAAGATGTTTGACCTATAGGATTTGTTCAGAGTAGAGAAGTGCAAACCCAGGCATTCAGGTTAAAGATACTCTTCTCCTATCTCAGTCCCCAATCTATATAGCCTAAACCCAACTGAGGGTGGCTGGGCGACATGATATGGAAGATGGTGGGCCTCAATCAGAGAGCTGGGAAAATGAATTGGAAGGATAGTTCTTGAGGAAAAAGATGGTGAGCCAGACCTGGTGGCAGGATAAATATTCTAGAGCTAATGAGGGAGAGTCTGCAAGACCCAAAGCAGGTAAAAAACAAAAGGAGTACACCTTGGGGATGTTTTAAATAATAAAGGGTGCAGTAGAAGCAATCCATGGGGGTCCCAGAGAAATGCCTCCACAGGCAGCTATTTTGCATCTTTATCCACTGCCTCTGGGTCACTTTCAACCCCCAATCAATACTCTTCCTGAACTTCTCTGATGCTGTCCCTGAGCCTCTAATAGTCTCCCTGAGGCTCCAAAAATCTCCCCAAGCCCCCAGTAGTCAGTCTCCCCAGTCCTTAGAACTGTCCCGAGCCTTTACTACTCTCCCTGAGCTTCTAATACTTTCCTTGAACTAAAGCCTATTTGATCTTGAACATCCTCATTCAAAGACACTCAACTCTGTTCATCTTCATTACATTGTTGTTCTCATATTCTTCCCTAATTAACTCATACATAAACTGCAGTTTTCACCATTAATTCTTCCCACTCTATTCCACCAGAAACTTAACATTCACAAATCTGACATGGTCATATCCCCTAAAGCAAAACTGATATAGTCATAAAATGCATGCTATGGTCAGTACCAGGTGTAGTGACATGTAATGGCATTTAGAATTCTGCTGGACAATATTTATTTATGCTAGCAACAAAAAGTGGTGTCTCTTCAAATCAAAAGATATAATTACCAAATTCTCAGATAACAAGATAAATTTAAAAAGCAGAATACAGTGAAGTTAGGTAGAATTGAGATTGTTGCTGAGAGGTTTACCTAGCAAAGGATTGGTAGGACTTTTGAATTGTGGGTTTTGATCTGTGGGTCCCATGAAATGCTGACAAATGAGAGTCTGCAAAATCATCTCAGTGGAGTTTCATTTTTCAAAAAAATCTGTCAGTCAACATTTTCATTAAAATAACAAGAGACACTTTTATCACTCCCAACACTGAGGAAATTCCAAGGGGTTTGGGAGCTGTGAGCCAGGAACAAACTAAAGTGGCAACTGAGAGTAGGAAATGAAAGTTGCTACTGGCCAAATTGACATTGAAAGTCTTGCCTTTCATCCATATTCATTTTTCTAAGTACAGAGACAGAGAGAGAGAGAATAATTTGGAAAGCATGATTTTTCACATTTTTGACTGCAATCAACAGTAGTGAACATTTCACTCCACAGTCTATATACACGTATACACGTACATATATTCATAATGCAGATGTGTGTGTGTATAATTTAAGCAAAAATATCATGAAACAACACAATCTTGCTGCATATGATGAACTTTGACAATAATTTCTCTTACTCTATTTTATTGAAGGAGGCTGTTTTTTAACCTACCTAACATTTAACCTGCGATTTGAAAAACCCTGATCTGGAGAACCATTCAGTAATTGCTTCTTGAACATACAGTACTTAAAATAGAATTGTGGCCAACTAATGAAGAGATATCTTAGATATCTTAGGTAAGACAGTGGAACCTAATTTATATATGTATGAATTTAGGACTGAATTAAAGTGACATCTTGATGAAGGTGCTAAGAACCAAGTCAGGAGACTTTGTGAGTCAAAAGTCAAGATTAGGATTTACAGGATGAACACTTTTATATGAAATTGGAATTCAAAGTAGATATTTGTAATTGAAGTATTATTGTAACCGGGCTGAGTCCAACGTCCAGTAATGGTGGTGCCCCTGGAGGGGGTTTGCTGATGAGAATGCTAGGGGAAATGCTAGGTTTTGCAGTTTGGGGTGGAGATTCTGATAAGAAATAAAAGGGACTGAAGGAGAAGGGGAAGTGAGTTGCCTTGATGTAGGAATAGAGGAATCAGTGGCAGAAAATGTAGCCGCCAAGATTGAGAGTTTGAAAATCAGACGCCAGAAGTTTTTGAGCCTCTAGGATATAGATTGAGCGTTTTTGGAATCTTCAGTGACTTTGGGGCCAGCAACTTTGGAGGCTTTGCAAGTAGCCGAGCGATGGAAACTGCTCCCAGTTTTGTTTTTACTGCAGCTGAAGGAAGAAGGCAGAGGCCCGAAAGGGGCGCCTTCCTAAAATGTGTGAGTGCAGTCTGTTGGGCCGTCTGGCTGCAACAGTTGCTGTTTTCAGTGTTGTTGGCCTGGTGCTGTGCTGGGGCACCATGGCGGCTCCGGAAGCATCTCCAGTTGTGTTCCGTGTCATCCTCGTGAGTTGGAATCTGGCCTACAGTCTGATTGTTGCGCATCTGCAGAAGCAGGAAGATGACATTTTGGAAATGTGGCCTATTTGGAAGAGGAGCTCCACATCAGCAGTGGCAGGAAGACACCACCTTTGTTACTTTTCTGGGACTTAAAGGACTGGACATTGCTTTAAGTAAAGTAAACGGCCATATGTTGACTTCAGTAATTCTTTACTTTTCCCTGTTTGTTAAAGAAATCCCATTGTTATTGTTCCCTAAGCCTGAGTAGTCCTGTGGTTGTGCATGTGGGTGCAGAACCAAGATAGTGACCGGTAAACAATGTGGGCAGTGCCTTTGACAATTTTGAAGCCCCATTTGCCCTGTATCACTATGATTATTTTATTTCCATAAATCTAAGCTCTGGCTTTAAAGTTAACTCCAAGGTAGATCAATCAACATTTAACCTTGAAAATTTGTCCCATTAATAAAAGCTATGAGGAAAAGAACCAGGCATATGCAAAACTGGCTTGCAGTGTGCAGACACCTAAGGCTGTATCATGGTCTGCATAGATCACTGTCTCCTGGAGGAGTAAAATGTACCTTGATGGAGAGCTCTTCACTCCCCATCAAAAAACAGCCAGACAGTGAAGGGGATAGCTGGTGTGACAGATGCCTTAACCCGATACTATTTTCTTAAAACCCAAAGTCTCATGGGTCAAAATTGGACTTTACTAAATGTACTTGATTGGAAACAATACAATTTCTACAGAACTCTACAAGATTCCTAATGTGCTAAAATAACAGGGAGAGATCCCGTTGTGTGTGGAATTTGATGAACTATCATAATGAGGTGAGTGGGCCTTGTCACGACTGGCTTTTGGGATAAATGTGAAAAAGTTGATTCTTTATTCTGCTGCCTTAGTCTCCACTTTCTATAACATATGATGGTGTGTCCACCTTGCTCATCCATCCAGCTATCAAATGCTCCCTTTATGAGAAATGCAGGCTCCTAGGAATGATCAGTCAGGCACACCTTTATACAAAGTAAGATTATATTCATCCACTTAGGCATTTGAATTTGACATTGCATCCTTTGTTTTGGAACACAATGCATGTTTCCTACAAGCAGACAGGTGATTCATTTACGCTTTTGCATGGGGAGGGCAGGTTTAATGGAGCTCTCCTGGTTGCCCCTTATGTCCATTCATGTTTCATATCCTATTTAGTGTTTAGAAAACAAGTAGATAGAAAGCAATGCTTATGTAAATACGGAATCTGGCTTCTTATTTAAAAGTCCCCCCTTTTTACTATGATAAATTTACATTTTCTAATGAAAGTCATTGCATCAATTTTATTTTATTTTTTTTTTTATTTTATACACACAAGCTGGGGTACAGGCCAGAGGTGTGGGGCGGCGAGAGGGTTCACCAGAGACAGAGCGGGTAGCAGAACAGGCAGATCAGAAATACACTGCTGAGGGGAGCAGCGGGCGAGGCAGGAGAGGTCTGCCACACCATGTGGGATTCTCCCTGGCCGGGCGTCGAACTTGCGTCGCCGCTGCCAACAGCTCCACAGCGCAGCGCTTAACCGCTGTGCCACTAGGGAGGCCCCATTGCATCAATTTTAATGTTAAATACATTTGCGAAAGAAGATGCAACCTATTGGAAAAGATGATGGAAACAATTATATTCTAGACTTGGATTTTACTGAAGTTGATCAACCACCTAACATACAGATTCAGACTGTTTAGATCATTTTGCTTTGGCTTCTCCATC
>PVIJ01011363.1:0-55037 GCA_004024925.1 Scalopus aquaticus
TTCCCACCAGCAGTGTAGAAGAGTTCCTTTTTCTCCACATCCTTTCCAGCATTTGTTATTGCCTGCATTTTTAATGTGTGCCATCCTCACAGGTGTGAGGTGGTATCTCATAGTGGTTTTGATTTGCATTTCCTTGATTCTAAGTGATGTTGAGCATTTTTTCATGTATCTGTTGGCCATTTGCTTTTCTTCTTTGGAGAAGTGCCTTTTGAGCTCTTCTGCCCATTTTTTGATTGGGTTATTGGCTTTTTTTTTGTTGAGTTGTGTGAGTTCCTTGTAAATTTTTGTTATTACTATATTTCAGTTTTAAGGCATTTTTCTTGCTTCTTCTGCAATGGTATAGAACTTGATTTTGGTTATTCTTGTCAACGTTCTCCTTTAGCAGCTTAGATCATCAGAATGTGGCCATAATCAAAACTCCTAAATCTAAAACTGCTAATTGGATATGTGTTTCCCATTTATCACCAACGTATAACACAGCAGCCTCAAAATCTTAGCCTGCTTCTTCTGTCTTGGTAGGCACAAAATGGCACCTGGATCATAGTGGAATTGCCCCCTCCCCATGACCTCTGGATTCCCAGCGGCCTCAGCATAAAAGAGGGGTGACTTCACCTTTTCCCTAATCTCTCTGCTGTCAGAGTAAAGCATACGAATGCATGATTAAACAGCCACGGGTCATCTGCAGACCAGGCACCCAGCAGAGAATACAACCCCAACTCACGGCCCGTTAAAACCAACCAACATTCAACTAAGAGAAGCCATTTTTAAGGAAGATTTCATAGGTGATGTCTACACATTTCCTCTAGCTCAAAGTTCGAGTAGGGCACTTCAGCTTGTGTGGTCGCCCTCTCTTTTAAAACATCTCATTGTATGTCGTTATCTTTGGACCACAGCTGACACTGGTAAGTGAAAGATCAGGAAGTGAAACCACAGATGAGGTGTGGCAGGGAGAAAGGCTACTACACTTATTCACATGCCGGGACCCTGGAGATATCTGAGTATGTGACTCTGGTACCACATAAAATCTATCCTCTAGTTAAGCCAGGCATCACAGAGCTGGTTATATGGACCATGCAGTTTTGTCCCTGGGCTGCTTTAGCAGGTTATTTAACCTCTAACGATGTGAACAAACCTAATAAATTTGTTTTATTTATGAAAGGATATTGTCATGGACATTGCTCAGTATTTTACAATGTCTTCTGAATGGCTAAGTGACTAGTCTGGATTTTTTTTTTTAATCTTATGGAAACTGAAGAGCACACCACTGCTTCCATTTGCTCTTACCTTTATGCATTAAAGTAATCTGAAAGTCAAATTTGTAACCTAATGCTTATAATGATTCAGGACATTTGTTATTTTTCCTAATAGTTTTATCCCTATTACTAATATTCTCACTTATTTATTACCTCTCTTATACTACTGTATGTATTTTTGAAAGTCACTTTATTTTTGGAATAAGAAGGGTATAATCAAACCAAAAATCCATTCACCACCTCTACTTTTAACTTTCAAATCCATTTTGCCCAAAGCATATTAAGTCTATACTTGATTAACACCAAGGTGCTCCCCTCCCTCCTTTCCTCAGTCAGCCCGAGAAAGTGGGGGCCCAAGCTAGCCGCAGAGGCCCCAGGAGCCCCATACACAAAGCACTTTCAGGGAAGGCCATACTTCCTGGGCCACGCCCCTGTTCCACTCCTCAGGAAGCTGCCTGGGACACAAGCACACAGCCCGGGAGCTGCTCAACTCCCCGTTCCAACCTTCTTCCACTTCCCTTCGGCTCAGGGTCCTCAGTTTCAGACAATGCTGTTCATCCTAGCAAGAGCCAGGGTCTCTACCTCTTCCCATCACCCCTGGTTTCCCTCTCAGCTCCTCCTTCAGACACAACTTAGTCAGACTCCTGTTTCTCAGGGCCCATCAGCCAGTCCAGCCTCCTCACCTGGTCTCCCCAGGTGCCACCCCCTCCCCTTCCTGTTTCCAGAGTCACTCATGAAACTGAGACACAGTGAAATGGGTTTGGGTTCCTCGCCTTGTCTTCTTCCAATGCAGCCTCTCTGTTGTCTCCAGCCCCTGCCGCCCAGCCTCCTCGGGCTGTCATCCTCATGTGGGTCCAGCATTCTCACCACTGCACTTTTCTGAACAACATTCCCTTCACTTCCTCTTCTCCCCTTCTCCCTCCTTTATCAAACCTGGGAATTCATTTCTGGCAAAAATAAAACAGAGCGTCCCAGAGACTAGATTTATGGGGAGAGGCAGAGAAAAGAGCAATGAATTAAAAAAAAATGACAAGATGTAATTTTTGCATAATCTGAACCTGTTGCTGGATCACATTACAACTGACAGTGACAACTACAGTCCAAATGACTCTTCCTTAGAGTGGCTACTTAAGAGCTGTCCATTAACAACTACTGGTGAGAGTGACAGATTACTGTTGCTATCTAGCCTTGATTAATGCCATTAGCAGTTATAATTGTAACTTGCTTTAATAATAGGGAAAGTCATATTCATTGGCAAACTATTCACAGAAACATACTCACATATAAGATTTAAAAGAAAAATAAGTTTGTAGCAGGTGCAACTGAGATAAGGCATACACATTCATATATGTATATGAGCTTATCTATAAATAACTGAATATAACCTTACCCATGTAAATTTTATATGCATGTCTGCCCTAGATGCAATACTGCTTCCACAGTGAAAATAAAACCCCAAAAAACCTTGCATTTCACTTTCACTTGTTCTGCTGCAGAAAACCCAAAAATGATCTTTCAGGAGAAAACTGCTTATTATGTTCTCATCCTTTTCGCACACAGTAAAACATGAAATAAAAAGTAGAGGACAAGGGCCTTCAATTTACTAAAGGTCCAAACTCATCCTCCAAAGGGAGTTAGTTTTTCTAGCCAAATTCTTTAGCAGTAATATTTTAACCTCATGATCCACTGTGAACCTTAGTCATTTTTGGCTTTGTTTGCAATTGCCAGTAAACAATTGTTTACTTCATGAGTTGCCCTTTTTCATGTCACAATCTGAAAGTTGGCCAGCTCAGCATTAGCAATTTCAGGAATCTGTCATCACCATTTGGAATTCTACCACATTCTGTAAGATGCTAATCAGTCTTTCCTTCCCAGCTTGGCATCAATGCAAATTCAGTATCTTCTAGCCATGGATTTTGGAACTTGTCAAGCTAGAGGTTTTTCTTTTTTTCTCCTTTTTTTTTAAGACACTGAAGTAAAAGAAAATGATAAAAAAATATACACTAATAGGTATCTGGAACCAGAAAACACGGATGAACACCCTGTACAGATGTGATGCCATTAGCATTTCCAGTTTCCCTGTTTCTGCTCTTGGGAATGAGTCAGACAATATCAATGCAGTAATGACAACCTTGAATTTCTTCTATCATCATGAATGGTCATGAAAACAATAAGTTTATCGTTTGCAAATGTTATGGATTTGAGGCCAGATTTTTTTAATCAGCATGTGCTGATAAGCAGACTTAACAACTTACTAGGTCTGACATTCAACTGTTAGAAGGAAGAAGACAAATACAGGGTAAAATGGATACTTGACTCTTGGTCACTAGAGATACAAACATCCACTAAAAAAAATTGAAACTAATTTCTAAAAATGCTTTAAAAATTCAAAAAATATAGTCAGACTTCATATAAGAAACATTTCAAAGTGATCTTGTCTCTGAATAAGTCATTTTTCATAGAAGGTTTATTGTACATAATTTCCTTAAGATGGTGGAGGGGGGTCTTCAAATTTTCAAGCAACTGTTTTTTAACAGTTATCACTTAAGAAGGATCCTGTTTTAGGAAACATATTAAAAATACCAGGGTTTTTCTTGGTTTAAACACTTACTTGAGAAGAAAGAAAACACATGGGGTCTTGAAAAATGAGCTTATGACAATCAGCTACCGATCTATGCAAGTCAATTCAAGCACTGTGTTGAACACCTGTTACGTGTCCAATGCAGAGTTTAGTGCAGACTACGCAAATGGTGAATGATTAGAAGCCATACTTTCCTAGTTTTTCTTTTGTTGAAAATTGGACACTTTAAATAGTGTAAGGTGTCAACTCTGAATATCAAATTCCCTCCCCTTGCAAGACATGCTATTGTTGCTGTTTGTTATTGGCATTTGATTGCTTAGTGACTTTCCTCGACTCCTGCTGTAAAGGCTGTATTTTTTGGTCAGGTGTCCTCACTGAAGTTTTTGCTCAGTTGGCTTAGTGGGGGGGGGGGGGGGGGGAGAGAGAGAGAGAGAGAGAGAGAGAGAGAGAGAGAAGAGAGAGGGAAAGAAAGAGAGAGGGAGGGAGAGAGGGAAGGAGGGAGAGAGGCAGGGAGGGAGGGACTGCGATTTTTTAACATTCTCTCATTATATTCAGTTAATTCCCCTAGACCCACTTTTTGCCTGCTTCCAATTAAAACTCACAAGCCTATCCAGCCTCAAGTTCAAGCTGAATATAAAGCTACAGGCTTCTATTTTACATATTTTTTATTTCCATTCTAGCTTCTACACTCTGATATCAATAAGAAACCTATAACAAGATTGCCAGTGAGTATAAGATTCATATTTTCCCTTTCTAATGAAGACCATGTCAAGATTCAAAAGGATGTAGATCCAAAATATACCTGGTTTAGGCTAGATGTTAAGATAAAGGTAATAATTTCAGTTTTTCCTGAATGTTTCTTAAAAATATCAAATTCCACAGGGTAAAAATAAGGCAATCGGGCCTCCCCGGTGGCGCAGCGGTTGGGCGCTGCACTGTGGAGCTGTCGGCGGCAGCGACACGAGTTCAACGCCCGGCCGGGGAGGGTCCCACATGGCGTGGCAGACCTCTCCTGCCTTGCCCGCTGCTCCCCTCAGCAGTGTATTTCTGATCTGCCTGTTCTGCTACCCGCTCCGTCTCTGGTGGAACCTCTCGCCGCCCCACGCCTCTGGTCTGTACCCCAGCTTGTATGTATAAATAAAAAATAAATCTTTAAAAAAAAAAATAAATAAGGCAATCCCTTAGTTCTGATTTTACAAACACATCCTGAGCCTACAGAAGATCCTTTAGTGGTCTGCCCAAGGTCATTCAGCTAATAAGTGGCTTGCCTCTTCCATTCCCACCTGCACTGCACAAATGTCAAAAAAGAATACAGAGCCAGATTATAAGGAAAGACAGTGACCAATGGTTTTCTGCAATGAGATCACAGTAAGAGATACTATATCTGGTTACACAAAAGCTTACTCAAAATGTTCAATATTCATGCTAATCCTCCAACTAACTTCCAGAGTAGGTATAAAGTAAACCAAGTTAAAGACAAACATCTATACCCAATTATAATATAAAGGTTTCCTGGCCCCAGAAAACCTTTAAAAACAAAGATAGACAATGAGGTAAATCTACCCTCACTAATAAAATTGCTAAATTTGAAAAAAAATATGTCATGAATAACGCTCTCTAGTCATTCAATGAAAATAAAGCAATTTTCCCTGGAAAGCATGTAAGTAAACATCCGTGTGGAGACTAGAATGAAGCAGAAGAAAAACCAATGACACTGAGAAACTCAATCTGCATTGCCCGAACCCTGTTTGGGTCCACAGACTGGGCCAACATACCAACTCCCAAGATAATTTTAACACTACTGTACTTATATCAGTAAAATCCCAGCAAAATGTCACCAAATTTATTTCCGTACTCTAATCATATCCCAAACTAAATTAAATCCCTATACTCTCTTTGTTTTCCATGTGCCTTTTCTTAACTGAACTCCCTGAAAAATAATTTGCTACTCTCCTGCCTTTCCTTTAAAATAAACCTAAGAAAATGCTTTATAGTGATCCCTCCCGCCCTTGCTGCCACTCTACCGGGATATATGGAGAAAAGACAAAGGTTTTGCCTGAGGGCCACACTGCTTGGCATATTTCTGAAATTCTGCAACAGCAACCAACAAGCAAGTTACAGAATCTGTTGCAACAGGCAAGACTTGTCAAAGGAGAGGGTGTGCCGAACCTTAAGCACACCTCAGCAAAAATGAAAAGTAGACTCAAGAATCAGTCATGTCTATCTGATCTCACAGTTCACCACACTGAACATAACTTGCTATAATATGACTTGTTTTCAAAAGAATATTTCATGAAATGTTCTACTGCAAAGAAAACTCAAAGTTTAGACCCCTTGTTGAAATATAAAGCCAGTGAAATAATTACAACTAGACATTCATTCTTCTTGCAATTGGTAACTTTTGCAGAGCATGGATATAATTTATGGTATGGCCATTCTCAAAGACTCAAAACTATTCATTTCAAAACCAGAGGGAAAAAATAATATACCATTCATAAGGATTATCAAAAATACCTAAGAATTTTTGTCATGAGAATTTGTCATACTAAACATAATTTTATCAAGTATATACGTAAAAAGTCACACATGATCATATTCCAAATGAATTCTAAGTAGTATTCCAAAGATACTGAGAGAAAAACATTTCAAATTAATAGTTTAAAAATTCCCCTAGGTTATCTTTAGATGCCATATCTCATGAAACATTAAAAAAGAGGTTATATGCAAACGCAAAAATAAGTGAATGGGACATAAGCTAAAAAGCTTTTATACAGTGAAAGAAATTTTTTTAAATATATTTTTATTGTTATTTATGTCTTTTACATTTTGTATTCCCCTTGGGTAACCCACCACCAATTCACCCGTGATCCATCTCCATGGTCCCTTGTGTCCTTTTCTACTCCATTTTGTGCCCTTATCCTCCCCTCCCCCCCCTCCGCTGAGTGTCTCTCTCCTGTTTGGTTTCCTTATAGTCCTATATAGTGAAAGAAACTTATCAGTAAAATAGACACCCTACTAAATGGGGGGATATCATACATGTGACAAGAGGCTGGTATCCCAAGATCTACAAAGAACTCATGCAACTCACCAAATCAAAAAACTGGGCAGAAGAGCTAAACAGACACTTCTCTAAAGAAGACATACAGATGGCCAATGGGTACATGAAAAACTGTTCAAGATGACTTGTCATCGGCGGGAATGCAAGTTGAAGTCATTCCAATGAGAATGACCCATATCAAAAAGACCACAAACAAGTGGCAGTGAGGGTATAGAGAGAAAAGAAGCCCTCCTAGTGAGTCAATGGGAATGTCAACTGTCCCTACAAATGTCCAGACCCTACAAAAAACAGTATGGTGGGTCCTCAAAATATTAAAAATAGATACACCATATAATCCAGCAATTCCACTCCTAGTAACTACCTGAAGAATATGTAATTTGAAGGGGTATATATTTTGGCTCTATTTACAAGCGCCAACTTGTAGAAACAACCTAAATGCCTATCAACAGAGCAGCCAGTTAAGATGTGGTATATACACAACAGGCTACTAGTCAACTATAAAAAAATTTCAAAAAATAAACTCTTACCATTTATTACAATGTGGATGGAACTGGAGGAGATTAGTGAAATAAGTCAGAAGGGAGAAAGTAAAATACTGGATGAATTTACTCATATTTAGAATATAAAGTTCTCTAGAAACATGACTGCAGAATTCAGGCTACCCTCAGAGAGGGAACGAAAGAGAAAGGGGCATAGTGGTCTAGGGTCAAGGACTTTGGGTGCTCTGATGGTGGGGTAGCATGGTAACATACTGAGCAGGTGTGAACCTATTCCTGTAAGTGATAGACAGTATTGTAAACCAATCTTCCTTTAAAAAAGAAAAAATAAATATTTTCTGAAATAGACATAACTGCTTTAAAATTAAAAATTAAGTTATAAGGAAAAGTGACTTATTCCAAAGCAAAAAATTCAAATCTCATTATCTCAAGGATAGAAACTTACAAATTGTTTTTAATCAACTGAATCCCCCCAAATATAATGATTCAAAATAAACATGTTGATATATTTATATATAAACACTAATACATATATGTACCAAGTATCATATGCTTATAGAAAAACTATTTTGGAAAAAAAAATCCATAACATAAAATGATCTATTCACAATTCTTTAACCTAATTTAATTGCAAAATCTAAAAGGGAGGTAAGGGAACAAACAATAGTTATATGTGAGCATCTCAAATGCATTTACAACATTTACCTTGCCAGTAAATAGACCCCAGAAGCAGGTAGAGCAGAAAGGCCTGAAATGAATCAAGATATCAACTACATGAGACATGATTACAAATACAAGGGTACACCATAAATCTATAATCCATGAAGTACAAGAGGCCAAAAAAAAAATTTTTGTTAATCAAATGGTTTGAAATGGTGGGAAATGCTGTTACAGTGAAACCTAGGGCAGGATAATTCAAGAATCACAAAACAAATTCACCATACAGCTACATTAGGTGAAAGACTCCTCCCAAAGTTTCAACCACCACATTCCTTGCTCAAAGAGGAGTGAGAAAAAGAACTTCTGCAGCCACTCCAGAGGAACTTGGTCAAGGAACTGGGTTAATAGGACCACAGTTTCTCTGGGAAAAATCACACAGTAAGAGCTCCCAGATCTAAACTTGTTGAACAACTAAAAGCTCCCCAAAGAAGCAGAATAAAGACTTTGGAAAAATAACATTCACTGCAAACTCTGTGGGGGAAAGTCAAGGTCAGCCCGAGTTCTTCCATGTTCGGCATGCACACATCACTAGTTGGGAAGCAGCCACATTAGCACATGACAAAGTCCTGAAAATCCAACTGGAAAAAAATTAAACCCACATGATAACACAACTGTTTGCTTTTTCAACCAGCTCCACAGTTTATTTGCAAAGAGTTAGTCACAAGCAGCAGCATGTTATCCTTACTTTCTAGAAATAAGAAAATTTGAGCACAAAAGGGTTCATTGGCCTTGCAAAATGGCAAATCTCAGCCTATGATTTGTGTCACTCAGATCTCATATTTTGGAACAAGCAATGAGTTTGGGCACATCTTCCAGATCTTACAGAAGCCCAAGGACTGACTGGATCAGCATGATGCTTACATGGTGTGTGAATAAATTCTTGGTTCAAGTAAGTGCTAAGTTCTCACTTTATTAAAATACAAATGTAATTTCAATCCAAGTGCCAGTATGAGGGAAAAAAGAGAAGCTTCTTGTGACTCAGCTTTTAGGTTTGTTATCACACAAAGTTACAAGCTTTAAGAAGCATCAGTTTGCAGTTTCGTTCTTGAGAAGAGGTGATTATTAAATAACGGACCTTTACCTACAAGTTTCAAGGTTCTAGGAAGCTAGAAAGAAGTGACAGGTGTTGGATACTAGAGCTCAACTGTCAACTACGTAGTAGTGGTCAAGGAAGTTGAGGATCAGGGAAGAGTCTAGATAAGGTGGCAGCAGTTGCAACTGTGGGGTCAGTCTCCCCAAAGGGTCAGAGAAGTTTTTCTCAATATGCGTGGAGTAGGCCTCTTTTCCCCTTGGTATGGGAACTAGAGGACCAATTTCACAGCCTGTGAGTTGGTGGTGGGGGCGGGGGGGTGGTCTATGATACAAGACAAATATTCCTGGTCAGCAAAGAATTTCTTAAAGAATGGAGATTGATTTGCCTTGAGCGCAGTGAGGGCCCTGAAGTCTAGTCTTTTCTAAGACCATCAACCCTCCTGAATAGAAGAGTTCATCATATCCTAAGCTTCTGCTTTTCCTAATCAAAGGAGCAACCACTACGCCCCTATTATGACTTAGAAAAATGTAGCCTGGGGGTCTCACCTCAGTTCTAGGTTCTCACCTCAGTTCTAGATTGATCAGTGAATATGTTCTCTTTCAGAATCTCTTCTTTACTCTCAGTAAGGATGTGACCACCCCCTCCTAGTCCGTCATGTAAAGTCTCCTCCTGCCTTTCCCTGAGGCCCATGTCCCAAAATACAAGACAAATATTCCTGGTCAGCAATGTTATTCTTTAGAGTCTACAACTACCTACATTCTCCGTAACTATGTTATTAAATGTATTGTTTTTCCTTTGCTCACCCATCTGATGCTGTTTTGATTACTCCTCCAGCCAAAGGACTAAGGGATGATTCCAGAGGATACCAGAGGAGTATGGGATGATTTCCCATGGGATAATTTCTTTTGTGCCCCAACACACTCAGTTACATGAAGCAGAGTCTCACATACTAAATACAAAAAGGAACTAGAACCTCACAAATGTCACAACGTTACTATGCACTAATATAACTCACTCACCAACCTTCTGCCCTGCCCAAACTGCTCTGCCTACAAGTAGTTTCACAGACAACTTTTCCTCACTCTCCCTTATCTTCTTCTTGAGCTTATAGCTCTATATGAATGTTGTGTAATAATACAAAAAACTAACATTTCTAACAATGAGAACGCCTTAGTGAGGTGAAAAGACAATAACCTAGGGAAATTTTATGCCAAAAAGTATCTTGAATATACAAAGATTGTGCAAATCAGTAAGAATAAAAATATCCGATTAGTAAAACAGACAAAAAGCACAACAGGAAAAAATACAAATAACCAGTATACAAGTAATAAGACACTCACTCACTGGCAATTCCTCAAGTGTTAATGGAAACTAGGAGATGTGGCTTTTCAGCAAAGTGGCAACGAGGACAACAGTTATCCAAATCCCTTCTAAGGGGTGTGAAGACAGGAGCACTCCATGCAAGGCCACGTGTTAGTGGGAAAAGGGTTAAACCCTGTTAACAGGGAATAAAATCTCAATGGCAGACAAAGTGAGGATTTGAACCCAGGAAGCAGTCAGACAGATTGTACTGAGAGTTACTCCAACAAACACAAGTTTGAATTTAGTTTATGTAGATGGGAACAGTGAAATACTGACAGTAAAAACGTATCATTATGGGGGGAGGCATCTAAACTGTCTGGATCTAAACATACGCTGATGGGGCCTCCCTGGTGGCACAACAGGTTAAGCGCAGTGCTATGGCGCTGTCAGCAGTTCGATGCCAGCCAGGGAGATTCCCACATGGCGTAGCAGACCTCTCCTGCCTGGCCTGCTGCTCCCCTCAGCAGTGTATCTCAGTAGCTCTGCCTGTTCTGCTCCCCACTCTGTCTTTGGTGAATCCTCTCATCGCCCCATGCCTCTGGCCTGCACCAGAGGCATTTTGTATGCAAAAATAAAATAAAATAAAATAAATTTTAAAAGAAAGGATCTAATAAAAAAAAAAAAAGATACCTGTGCCCAGAGGAGGGCAAAGCAAGACTTACTCTTTCTAAAAAAAAAGAAAAAAAATACACTGTGTACATGCAAAGACTGGGTGTCCGTCGTTAAAAAGACTAGCTTTACCTGCAGGCATCAGATATTACATAGCGGTTTCAGGCTTCAGCTCTATGTCAGATGGTCTTGCTCTCCTGTCAGACAGCAAGAACGGGTCATTTTCCAGAACATTTTACAGTATGTTTACAACACTTTCTGGAGAATAGCTTGGAAAAAGATACCAAAGCCTTAAAAAATCACATGCCTTGTGACTGTGATTCCATTTCTAGGACTCTGTCTAAAAAAGACAATCACAGCCAAGTTATAAACTCTGATCCAGTAAGAACAAACATCAGTTCAAATGTAAAGTACTTCCTTGGTCAAGTGTTTAACTGTTTTACAAATTTAATTTCAAGTACCAGAATAACCATGAGATCTTTTAAAGAGCTCTATTGCTTTCACAATGTTTTTAGGCTGAAATTAAGTGGTCTGTGTAACTGTGTAACTGTCAGCCATGACAGAGGCAGTATCATGTAGAATCTGGCTGTGGCAGAGTCAGGCAGATCTCCCTCATCTAAGCATGCCTTTTCTGCTACAAGGGAAAGAGGTGTCTCCAGAGCTTCGTATCCTCACTCTCAGTAGACCGCAGCAGTAAACACACAACAAAGGGCAGTTGTAGTAGCACCCTTGCCCTATCAAAGAGAATGGCTATCTCCTTCCTGAGGATGCCATGCAGCACCCACACAACCCGCCACCCAGGAATCTCACCTAATTTACTTCTGTGTTGCCAAATATGTAGACTTCTAATACAGTGGAACTCTACCAAGGCGAGGCTATCCTCACTGCAACCTGTAAGCACTGGCAACAAGAACAGGTCTCATCTGACAGGATCCTGGCGCTGCCCCAGGTGTTAGACACACATGCTTCTGACTCCACCACTGAAGGACCCTGTCTGTTCCTTGGTGCTGGGTCTCTCCATGGCTTCTGACAGCATCGTGTTCCTTCCCACCCTCCACCAGCCAGCCCTGGCTCAGCTTCTCAGATTACAGACTGCACCTGCTGCCAATCAAAAATAGCCAGGACTTAAGTCTGTGCATTTCCCAGTTACCATCTCTGCTTTGACAATGAACTTTACTGGGCATAACAACAGTGTACTATTTTAACAGGAAGTTGCATTTTAATACAGTTACACTAAAGAACATACTGAAGTAATCACCACATCTAGGACTGTTTAGAAACCTAGAAGAGTTTATAATTCAGTTTCAACATTAGGGGCAAGGGACTCTCCTGAGATTCTTTTATACCTTGAAGCAATATGATCGAAAGTATCATCAAACTAATGCTTACCCTAGGGAAAAATATACATTTTAAATTTGGCAAATATTCCCTTTACTTCCATAAACTTTAATACCCTAGACTCATCCTCTTCATCAGTTTTATAAAGGCATATGCCTTAAGGCCATCTATTTCTAATAAATTTCCAATAAAATGAAAAACAGAAATACTCAATTAGGACACCATCTTTTGTTTTCTATTTGTAATTGTTGTTATGGGGATGATGTGATTTGAACAGAAATATATTTTTGAAAGGGTTCAGAATATGCCACAGAGGCCTAAAAATGAGCTGAAGGTATTTGAGTTTGGCCAACTCAAAAAGCAAAGCCTCCCAGAAGAACTCAATAGTCATAAATCCTTTCCAGGAACTCCATCAGAGATAAGAGATCTCCATGCTACACCTAAGGGAGTTATCACAAAACATCCTATCTCCCATCTATTCTCAAAAGGGTCCATTTACCTTTCAAAATGTTATTTGCATTTCTATATATGTCCTTTCTCCCCTTCTCTTATTAAGAAGCTATTCCTTTTCCCAGAAATGCTCTTCTTTTAAGATGGTATATAAGTCACAAATTAAAACTGCACCTTTAAGTCACACCTTACTGTGATTAAATCTGTCTTTTCTCTTACTAAGCTGTCTTCTTAGTTTGCAAGCCAACAATTATTGCAGGCCCTATTGTAACAGGGTGGTCCCCAGGAAAAAAGGTGTGTTTCAGGTTCCCTGCCCCACCCAAGGGAGGATGGAGTTGAGCAGGAGAGATAAGAAGCTGGAGAAGAGCGGAGGACAGAAGGCACAGAAGACACAGGAGAAGGAAGGGAGCAGGATGGCGGCCAGAAGAGGCACAAGGAGCAGAGAGGCATGTAAAGAAGCTGCACTGGCCTGGACTGATTGAAACAGATGTGGGTGACAGACCCGTGGGAGAGGTTGACAATGGCAACATTGATCTTGGTTTTGATTTTGCTCTTTTCCTCACAGACTTGCCTGGCTATTTCTGATCTTTTTGTATGGGTCCCTGCCAAAAGGTGTTTTAGACTTGTGGCAGGCTTTCGGGACTTGCTTTGGGCCAATCCCATTTGGGTGGACTTTTACCCACGAGGTGACAGGTGCTTGATTTAGAAACTATATTCTCTGTCTCTTCTGCAATTTAAATCTAGGAAATACACTGTATGATGAGTACATATGAGAACCATGCTAACTTTCTTATTAGGCATGCAGTCTAAGCATTCATATGATTAAAACTTAACACTTCCTCTAACACAAGCCTTCCTCTCTGCTCACACTTCTTCAAACTTCCTCTTAATGCCTTTCTTGTGTCTAACTCTTAGTTTTCACTCTTCTTATCCTCTTAAGTATAAGTTAGCAGAAATAATTTTGTTTTCCTTTTCTACTTCTGATAAATTGGAACAGAGAATTTTTAAGTATTAGAAACACTACTCAACTTTTTACCAGTTTATAAAAATCTCTCAAGTACAAACTAAAACATCCTGTTGATTAAAGAAAGAAAGTTGGGATTTCACCAGTCACTGAAAGTTGGAGGTTTTCTGCAGTACCCAGAATTAAAACACAGTCACATTGTACAAAACAACAGCAACCCCTCTTGCCAGAGTTTATTGTTGGAAACCTGCTTCAATAGTGACAAAAATAAAATGACAAACACAGATAATTAGTCCAACTTGGCACAGAGATATACATTCTACCAAGGTATGAAAAATAAACCATAGGGACAAGCCCCCTCCCTCCAGGGAAATTCCTTCCTGCTCGATGGCCCCAACAGTTCCCTTGGTATTTGGTTCACTGAAGTTAACCTCAATTAGCTAACCTCCCCGGACTCACAAAGCACAGGGATGCTGGTGCCCACAATTAAGACAGACTTTCCACACAGCAGCCTCAGGGGCTGAGACACTATCATCCTGCTTTGCAGAAAAGTGGTGTGTCTAGTGTACCCACTGATTGAAAAGTTACAAAAACTGAGCCTCCAATCCTGGGCGAACTGCATCAAAAACAATTGCCAACAAGACACCCATTATGTTAAAATGTACAGTAACTTTACCAGTGTCCCAAGAGTCTGTGATCGCTGTTGCAGGGTCCTGTCTTCTGCAGGTTCGGAGAACCACCTCTCCTAACAAACCCGACAGATGGTTCCCAATGGCTACAAAACAGCCAGATCCGACTGTCATGCCCACTCCCTTCCTGGCCTGTGTCCTACCACTGCACCTCAAATCAGTCGCAAACTCTTGGCAGCAACCAGAACTCAAGACTTTTCTACTTCCCTCTCTTGAAACACCCTTCCTCTATTTTCAAAGTTAACTGCTTCTCTTCCTGCAAGACAGTGCAAATACCCCCTCCTTCAGGAAACAAATTATTTTTTCCACTGGGCACTCACAGTCCATAATCATGGCTCCCAGTGCTTACAGGTCTCTGTCTCAGCTTCACCACATGCTCATGTGACTCTAGATTCTGATGCTTCACATAATTCAACATTATACTATCAGTCATAGAAAACAGCAGGCACATAATAAATGTTTAGTGACTGGATGCATGTACACATGGATGAACAATGAGCAAACAAAACACCGCAATTTCTAGTTGCTGCCTAGAGAGACAGGAGGATCTTTAGCTAAATTCTTAGTGAGCCCTGGCTAAGCCCCAAAGAACACCCTGAGCTCTTCACCCCATTCAGCTGTCCGTCAATTCCACATGCTCATTTCACTTCTCTATAACTTCAAACCCAATTCCCATATTTTACAAACTCACAAGTTCCTACTATTTTCTATTTCATAGCTGCCCTCTGTAGTACATATAATAACCTACTTGTACTTGTTTCTATAAAGGCTCCCAACCAGATCATAAGCCCCTTGGGCCCAATTCTTTTGTTTTGGTAATCCCAGAGACGAACACACTACAGGCACTCAATATATCAGACATATGAGCTAGATGAATAAAGGAAGATTTTTGTCTTCCTAGAATGTCTTCTGTCAGAAATAAGGAGGGGATAAGGCAGGGGCTATTACTGAGAGAGAAGCATAATCAGAATGTGGAGACCTGGAGGGTTTAGGGCTGAACCTTTTAAAAGCATTTCAGGGTAAGGATTGTTTTTGGTTTGGGGGTTTTGTTTTTTGTTTGTTTTGCATGTGTTTCTATTGCATTAAAATTGTTAACATTCAAAAAAAAAATTCTGGGACAGCCTACACTTTACCTGTGTTCTGTTTTCTTGAGTTAACATATTATAGCAAAATAAATAACTGTGTATTTTGTTAGAATAAAGATATTGGGTATAAAAATAAAAATAAGGAAGATGTAACAATTTTCATACTTTATCTTTTACTTTTCTTTTGCTAAATCCTTTGATTTGATTTTTTTCAAGTAAACTATGATCAGAGATGATGAAGGAAGAATAGGTCACTTACAATCAAATCAGTGTTGAAATAAAAATCTGTATGACAGCCAAGATATGGTAACAACCTATGTATCCATCAATGGAATACACACACATATACATACAATGGAATATTATTCAGCTATAAAAAAAGAATGGAATCTTGCCATTGTGACAATGTGGATGAACCACAAAGGTATTATGCTAAGTGAAATAAGTCAGAAGGGGAAAGACAGATACCAGGTGATTTTACTCATACGTGGAATATTAAAAAAAAAAAAAATGAACAGGGCCTCTCCAGTGGCACAGCGGTTAGGCGCTGCGCTGTGGGGCTGTCAGCAGCGGTGACGCGAGCTCAATGCCCGGCCAGGGAGATTCCCACATGGTGCAGCAGACCTCTCCAGCCTTGCCCGCTGCTCCCTTAGCAGTGTATTTCTGCCGATCTGCCTGTTCTGCTCCCCACTCTGTCTCTGGTGAACCCTCTCGCCACCCCATACCTCTGGTCTGTACCCCAGCTTGTATGCATAAATAAATGAATCCTTAAAAAACAATGAACAAACAAAATAAACTCCTCAGATACAGAGAACAGATATGTGGTTGTGAATGGGGAAACAGATAAAAGGGATCAATGGTATGGTAATAGAGAAAAACAGCTTTTGGCAGAGATATGATACAGCATATAGAGATATAAAATTACATCTGTACACTTGAAACTTACAAAATGTAATAAATCAAAAATATTGCAATAAGAAACCAAACCTATGAAGTTAGTCTTTTTCTATATTAATATTGACAGACCTTTCAGAGTCTATTCTCAATAGCATAATAGTTACATATATGTGTATGTATCATACATATGTGTATAGATATGTAATAGACATTCCATAACATTTGAACAGGTTTTATAGTTGGACAAAACAGGAAGATCACAAAACTTAAAATGCCACTGATGCCAGTGACCATATCTGCCAGGCCCTAGGTCAAGCTCTTTCACATGTATTTTTCTTAATCTTCAAAAACATTCCAAGAATTGCATTTCTAAAAAAAAATGGAACCTGAGAAAGGTTAAATAACCTGCCCCAAAGTCACTCTGCTCCTACCTGGGCACCTGGATTTATATCCAAGTGTGTTTAAATCCCATGCTTTTTAAAACTACTAAAATTCTAGGCCTTACTTGGTAAGATTAGAATAACGGTGCCCAAAGGATTTAAAAGGCCTATGCTTTCATCTTCACTATCACCCGCTGCTAAAATATCATTTACCATTATTAGGTATTTGTTAAATCCCTGTGAGTCAGCAAATCAATAGAGCGCACAGAAGTCTCCTGTAGAAATAAATGCAGACTTGGAAAGTCCCTATGTGTGGTAGCATCTATTCTAAGTTTTTTATCTAAATGGGGTCCTCCTGTTATTGAGACATTTTGGGGTATGAGCAATTCTCCAGCAGTTCTCTGACAAGAATGAGGGACTGGTAAGCCCCAGGGAAAAGGATACTCTGACCATAGTGTTCTAAAACTGGTACATTTCTCTATAGCAATCTATCAGTGTATATTAAAAGTCATAAAAATATGCATATCTTTTGATATACCAATTTCACAGGTAAGCATTTATCCTAAGAAGATAATTAGATAATGTGTCAGAGACATATCAATCAGAAATCAAGGGTGAAACATTAGCAGAATAATCAAATTATACAAGATGCAGACATAGAGTGGTATATTACACAATCATTAAAAAGTGATGCACCTGCATATTTACCAATCTGCTAAAATGTCCACAAAATACTACAAATGTTAAAATCATAAAATATATAAATGTATGATCCTCTTTTTTCAAAAACTGTACATGTACTATTAAAAGTCTGTAAAAAAGTTTTCAAAAGCTGCAAGAATACATATCAAAATGTTAACAATGGTGGAATTACACATTTGACTAAAAAATCGAAGAGAATTTTACCTATCTCCTTCTTTTAATTTAAAATTTTCCCATAAGGGAATGCAAACTGTTCCAACTACTACGCAAAGCTGTGTGGAGGTTCCACAAACTACTAAAAATGGAGATACCATGACCCAGCAATTCCACTCCTAGGAATCTACCCAAAGGACACAAAAACATCAAGTCAAAAGGATATCTGCACCCCTATGTTTATTGCAGCATTATTTACAATAGGTAAGATATGAAAACAACCCAAATGCCCCAAAATAAATAACTGGATCAAGAAGATGTGGCATATATACACAATGGAATACTATTCAGCAATCAAAAAAGATAAACTAATGCCAATGGCAGCAACATGAATGGTACTAGAAGGGACTGTGCGCAGTGAAATAAGTCAGAAGGAAAAAGAAAAATACCGGATGGTTTCACATATAGGAGGAATCTAGGGAAACCAAATAAGGGATCAGGAAAAAACTGTAACAATAATAATAAACAAGTAAATAACAACATTATCAGGCAACAATAAATCAGAGACATTATACAAGGAAGGGGGAGGCAGGGGGATCAAAATGGGAGGGAAGAGCACAAAGGACTATGGTGACGGTGCACAGGTGAATTGGTAGTAGGAGCTGTATAGGAACTACACCTGCGAGGAGAAGCATACATTGTACAAAAATGAACAATGATGTAAAATGTATATAAGCAAATATTAAAAGAAAAAAATAAAATAAATTTTTCTCACAATGTCCTTTATATTACTAGTAAGATAATGAAATGACAACATACTTTTTAATACTAATCCCTTAAAAATGCAAGACTTGGTGATCAAAATTGATCAGGACCTATTTTTTTTTCTTCTTTTGATACCTTCAAGTTCTTTAAATCGTTTATAGCTAGAAATTTGCAATAAACTTCTATGAGAATTAAGCTTCAGTTTTAGCTCCCATTTTCAACACTCTATCAAATAATATATCTTCCTGGACTTAGACTAAAGATAACATTGAAGGTTTAGTTTCTAGAATTTAAGATCTGGTCCTATAACAAGAAAAGAAAGAGAAAGAATAAGAACTATATATAAAATGCCATTATCAGAGCACAGAATAGTTCTTACTCTAGTAATACAAAGCACACAAGATGAATCTTTGATGGATGAAGCAATATTTTCTACCAATCCCTATTACAAAGGTGGATTTCAAAAGACAACAGGTATTTTTTAAAATCTGACAAAAGTGACTTCTAGATAAGAAAAATCTCTTTCAAAATGACAATGGTGCTGTATATACCTTAGACCCTAATCAAGTATGCCTTGATTATAAACAGCCAGTAAACACTCTTCGTTTTCCTCCTGATGAATATAAGTAACAGAGATGAAAAGCTATTTTAAAAATACTATAAAAATGGCGTTATAAAAAAGCGTGTTTGTTAGTCTAAGTGTGTGCAGAAAAACACAAGTCTTATTCAAAGGGAACAAGTGCTACTACAAAAGTCTATTTGTAAACAGGTGTATGGAATTCAGAACATATTTTTACGCGTTTTCACAAACAATGTTGCAATGGTGGTTAATTCCCAACCTGCTCCACAAAGGCTATAAGGTTGTCAGTGAGAACTATTTATCCCACATTTTGTGTTTTATGTGAATGGTATTGGTGTTCTAAGGAAAGATAATGCTAGTTCAATGCTTGTCCAATGGCTCTTCCTCACTGAGAGCCAAAACTCTCAGCTGAGTCCCTCCTCTCCACAGAGGCTCTTCAGTTGAAGAGATGCCACTCCCGGGTGATATACCTGGCTAATTAATCAGATAATGGGGGGTGGGAGGTATCAAAGACCCTGATCCCATTCCATCCCAGCTCCAGAATTCCTAGTTATCACTGCATCACAGGGATCCCCAATAAACCTCCTGCAAGTAAATTTCCATCTCAGAGACTATCTCCAGGATCTAAGATAAATAGCCAACACTTAGAAAGCACACATTATAAATCAGACACATTCATATATATAGATATTATATAGATATTATAGATATATATCATATATATAGATACACATTATAAATCAGACACAGTTCATATATATAGATATTATATGGCATACAAAAGATGATATAGATATCTTAATATATGTATGGGTAAGTACTATAATCTAATCCAGATTCTAAATATGGAGAAATTGAGGCTTGGAGAAGTCAAATGACTTGTCCAAGATCATATGGCAAGTCATTTGAGGAGTTAGGATGTGAATCTAGGTCTACCTAATGCAGAGCAGATCCCTATATTAACACTAGAAAGAGCTGTTAAATGAGTTAAAGCAGACTCCACTGCCCAGGGGTTTTGGTAAAGTCAGGAATGAGTGTAATGGTGAGCCATGGTCACCCATAAAACAGGAACTTATAAAGATTTGGGATCCAGGGCCACTGAAAACTAAATACTGTAATCAAGGGCTCATATATTTTTAGGCCTGAAGCAAAAAAAAGTGGAGGCCTAATGGAAGCAGAATTTGATTCTAGAATCAAATTACATAGCTATAATCTACCGCATGATTACTAGATCCTAAAAATAATGATTGACAAGTTTTGTCCACCTACAATCAAAGTGCTACTATATGCACAGGCAGATGTTTAGTCTGGAGGAGGAAGACAGTGCATCCTCATCTTTTACTCCAATCCTTGCAAAAAGCTTCATAAACCAGGCTCTAAAAATGTATGAATAAATTTCTTAGTATGGGTACAAAGTACTTGCAATTAACCTTCAACTAACTCAAGAGGCGTAACTGGCAACCAGCTCAACTCCTTGAACTGCAACCACACCAGAGCTTCCCAAAGCTTCCCCTAGCTAGCAATCTTCTTTTATAGAATAAGTAGTTATTTATACCCACTGACAAACAGAGAACCAAGAGATAATACTACATTGCCCTGGTGGCCACACTGCCCAACAACTATAAGACATAAAAACATTCTATAAACTAAACAACTACAAATCAATACTATTGACTTTAAGTGAAGCCACTGTGTTTGTACACTTGCCGCAACCGATCACAATTGACTTGAACACTGAGAACAAGCCATTTAAAAAATTTAATAAGATGTAGATTTACTATGGTCTCTAGTATAACTGTTCAATCTGTAATATTCATGACTGCAAAATGTAATGTCACAGTTAAGTAAAAAACTTAAATGTATTTAGGAATCCAACAATTAATGTCACTTTAAAAATCAAATATAATTGGGCCTTATCAATTGAATCTGAGAGTTTGCACATCTGTTGCAATTCCTTAACATTTTTTGCTCCGCTCACATATTCACGTATTCACGTGTTCATCTAGTCTCCGGTTTTTCACGTCACGGTGGATTTATTTGGAACTATTAGGAGCCATTTCTTTGATCGTACTCAGTCTAAAAGCTTTAATCGCTATGCATTTAAAATTTCATTAAAATATATCCAGTAGTTCAGGAGCTGTGTGTGTTTTATTGAATGCTTATACCATTCATGTGGTGGCACAGAAAATAGCCAACACAAGAAGTGTTAAAAATTCTCCAAAGTCACCTTTCTTTAAAATACATGTGACTAAGGTGATGGACAATGGGTGCTTCGGTGGTAAAAACACTTAAAGGGGATAGGGATGGTCTTATACTTTCAAATACAAACAGCCATATAAACCAACATTACATCAAGTAAATCAAATTAACAAGACACAACTTTGACCAAAAAAAATTTGAAATTTCCTTATTTATCATTTTTATACATAGGTAGACTCAGCATCCATCTTCAGTTATCATCAACTACAGATTCTTCAAATTAAGGTGGATCACCTCACGCCATGTCAGACCCAAGAACTTGGCATCAGGAAATCCAGCTCACAGCTCTAAGTTGTATTTTCTTTAGCCACAATTATACAACATTTGGTTATTTCTTTCTTTTTCTCCCTATTCATTTAAAAAAAAAAAAAGCTCCAATTCAGAAATACAAAGATTCACAGAACTGCTAAACATACCACAATTTGCTTCAGAGGAAAATAATAATAGGAACAACATAATCAGGTTAATGTTTACAAATCAGGGGATACCGCTAGCCTAAGAAGACAATTTCTTCACACTACCTTAAAGTAATCTAATCTTTTGGAGAAAAAGGAAAAGGAAACAGTCCAGGTAAGTTTCCATAGAGACAAACAGGTTAAGCTAAAGCCACCAGCAACACAGGAATGCAAGCTCCATGCAGACAGGATGTCCTCTCTAGACAGCCACTCTATCCTTTACTTTCTAACACAGCACTTGTAACACTGTTTCCTGCTTAATATTTTTGAATGAATGCATGATTAAGACAACTACCATTAATCACATAATTCTCTTGAAGAACTTCCTTAGTTTGTTACAAATGTAATAAACCTTTAAAACAAGATCCAGGGACTGGGCAGGGAAGGGACACTGAGCCTCACAATAACCCTATGAGGGCAAATATCATCAGTATAATGCTTTCAATTTTACAAGTGAGGAAACTGAGGCTCAGAAAGACTGACCTTCCCAAGATGACAAACCTCTAAGTGACTGAGCCAGGAGTCTGTCTTCCTTCCCCTCTGCCACATCAATACCAGAATGAAGTTTAGAGCTAGGAAAACAAAAGAACATGGAAAATACAGTCTGGCCAAAAGTCATATTATCAAACATTCACAAATGGGTTAAGTTTGCTCCTAGGGGGAAAAAAAAAAAAACAGCTTCCTATTTCAAAATTGCAGACACAGCCAGTGGGCCCTACAGCTCTGTTTCTAATAGGCTACACTTCAATAGCCTATGTTCACAGCGCTGTGGGGTTCTTCTAAGTGCAGGTGCCCCGTTTAAAAAGTGACTGATCTGCATAAAGAATGGCTTCAAAACTGAAAGAGACAAGTTAAAAACCAGATACAAAGCTCCTAATCTCACTTCATTAAAATATACCTATATTCCCTTCCCTGAAAAACTGCCTGCACAGAGGAATTCAACTGTTCAAGTAAGAAAAAAGTGTATGCCCAGCACCCTATAATGAAAACCAGGTCTCTGCGGTGAGAATGACAATCTGTCACATCTACACTATTCCCTAGGTGTCCCCTCAAAAAGAGCATTCAGGCACTACCTAAGATTATCTGGTTCCTTCTTAAAACGTGAAGCAGAATTACACAGATGATTTTTTTTTTTTTGAACTATGGGCTGGGAACGGAAGTCAAGTTCAGATTCTCTTCCTTCCTCAGCGAGCAAGAACACCCCTACACACACACACACACACACACACACACACACACACACACACACACACACCCTACAGTAAAAATGTCTCGGGGCCTCTACACCTATGACAACACAGCAAGCCCGGATTTGCTGGGATTTAAGGTTCCTCTTCACATGGGGGGCGGGAGGAGGGGGAAGAGGAGCAGAGAGAAGACTGAACTGGTGCCCAAGTTTCAATCGGATCATTCTTCTCAACTTGGGCAGCGCTTTCCTGCTTTTCTTCCTTCCTCCTCCCTACTTCCCTCCGGACCTGGCACACGCCGTGCTTTGGCAGCGCGGGCACCACGAGCAGGGCCCAAGGGTAGCGCCACCGCGGCCCGGCACCCCGTGCGCCGCGCCGAGTCTGGGGCGCAGGCAGCCAGGGTGCTCGGCCGGTGCGCGACACGGACACCGGCGGGGGCCGCAGATGCCCGATCGCGGCCAGGCGTGGGGACCGGGAAGGGCCGCCGCGGTGGGGCGGAGGGGCGGGGTGAGCACTTCCTGACTCGCATTGTCCACGCATCGCCCGCCACCCCGCGCCCCGCCACCGCGCCGTCCCCGTCGGGGAGGAAGTTGGCGCCCGCCGCGCCGTCACCGTCTTACCGTTCTTGGCGTCGCCCGCGGCTGCAGCCCCCGCGGCGGCCGCGGCGTGGGCGGCGCCAGTCCCCGCGCCTCCGGTGCCCGTCGCGCCCCCGGTGCCCGGCGCGCCCGCCGCTGCCGCTCCGCCGCCGGCCGTCGTCGCCAGGGCCCCCCCGGCCGCCGCGCCAGCCGCGCCCGCCGCAGCCAGGGCCCCGGCTCCATTTTCCTGCTCGTCCCCGCTGCTGTTGGCGCGTTTGTTTTTGCGGCCGCCTTTACTGTTTTTGGGGTTGGGCATGGCGCGAGCGTCCAGGTGTCCGGAGTGAGCGAAGGGGGCTCCCCGCGGCGCGGGGCCGGCTGAGGTGGGAGAGAATGGAGGGCGCGGGCCGGCGGCTTCCCCGGCGCCCGTCTAGCCGCGCGGCCCGCGCCGCGCCATCCTGGCCGCCGCGCCCTCCCCGGCTTCCAGGGGCCCGCGCGCAGCCACCCGAGGCTTAAAGCCGCGCGGGCGCCGCGGGCTCGGGGCGCGATCGAGAAGCTCCCGAGCGGGAGGGAAAAGGCGGGTCTCAGGCTTGTTTTGATTTGGCTTCGCTGACACGCTCTGGCCCCGCCCCCGACGGTGACGTCACTAGAGAATCTGCCTGGCCGCGCCCACCTGGTGACCTCACCCCGAACCGGCCAGCCCGCGTGACGTCACGCACGCGCGGAGCCAGCCATCCTCGAGTGACGTCACTCTGACTCCCTCCTCCCGGGCCCTTGAGCTCTCGGGGAACTCAGCGTACCACGCGGCCTGGGGTGGCCCCGAAGAGCAATCTGATGCGTGGGAAGTTATTCTGTGACCCCCCCTGACCTTAACGTGATTGAGACTTAAAACAATCTGGCCCAGAAAAATAATCAAACAGGAATGGAAAACAAAGGATTTGGATTAATGATCCATTGAAAGGCTTTGCCCTTCGGGAGCAGTGTGAAATTCCCTTATTATGGGAATGAACAGAAGGGTCCATGAACCGCAAGTCCGCACAGTTTAGTGGTGAAACTGCCCTTTCAAACTGGACTCACCATTCCGGAATGAAACTGGATGTTGCTGTAACCGAGAAGCACACTCTGCCTGAGAGGAGCACCAATCTTGGTGGATAGAGCTGACCTGTCCTGAAAGAATGGTGACCACCTAGGTGAGCAGGAGATTAGAAGGTGCCTGTGAAAAGAGGCAACGATCTGAGGGCAGGTTTCATAAGGTCTCTTTTTCTGAAATTGAATTCTTCCTTCTCCACAGATCAGCTCCTTCCCATCCTCAGGTCTCAGCATCTCATTTCCTCAGGCAGAGACAACAGACACCTTCCCCAAAGAGTTATCAAAAGTACCACCCTGTTTATTTCCCTCATCCAGCTCTAATTATGGTGTCATTGGATATGATTACTGATTTCCTATCACACAGTGAAGGCTCACTCAATGAAATTTCCATAGGTAGGAGATTTTTTCTGTCTTGGACACTTCAAGAATCAGCTAAAATCTGTTTGTGGAATGTAATTAGGTTTTTTCCTATAATTGATGGAGAAAAAACTATTTAGCTGGTGATTTACAGTTTTCCCCTTCTCTAGTGTAATCTTTAATGAACCAACTAGCTCTTTGGTAAAGACTCAGTAGCTGTGCTGAGAAGCATAAAGAGGTAAGGCAGCATAGTGCTTCTAGGCTCACCAGGAGGACTTTGATCAGGAGTGTTGGATATTCACAGTGGAGTCCACAACAGTGCCTGAAGCAGAAGGAATGAGCACCTGATTCTTGGGAGCTATTGCCAGTTGGACTTTCCATTTAGAAAATGATGAACCTTTTAATTCCCAGATATATATGAGAGGAAAGTGAACCTTTAGATAACTGTACTGCTAGATGAATGGGTGGATGAGTGAGTGGGTGGGTGGGTGGGTGGATGGATGGATGAGATTGTAATTATTTTTCCTGTCTATTTCTCCCTTGTATTTCTCCTCTATCCCAATGTCCTCTAAGCACTAGAAGAGGAAGGATTTTGTTAACTCTAGAGTCTAACAGAAATCCTGACCCAGAGCAAGTGTTTAAAAATTTGTTGCAAGTAGAATGCCTAAAGCACACTTATTCTCATTACATTTTTCTGAACCTAAAAGCCTCTGCTAAATCATCAGTTTTCAAGGAAGTCTTCTCTGACAACCCAAAGCTAGACTCACCCACCCCCCATCCCCATGCTCCCTGTACCTTCCCCAGTAGTAGGTACACCTGATAGTGAAATTGCCTCTTTCCTTTCTTTTGGCTGGGCCCCCACCAGACTATAAACTTTAATGTGGTGGGAGCTATGTCTGTCATAGTCATTGTATCATTGGTGCCTAGCACAGTTACCTGGTACACACTAGGTATATAATAAATATATGACAAATACATGAATAAATAAATGGATAAATGCTCTGAAGGTAAATAGTGAAATCTGGTTGCCTACTTGGATATGAGGGATGAAAGAAAGCATGAATTCAGTCAAGACATTCTGAAAACTGGATGAAAGTATGATGATGATTAATCAAATGGAAATTTCAGAAGCTATCAAGGAAGATAATGAATTAATGGCCCATTTAGACTTAACTTCATTATTGATATCCCCACTAGAGGTGAAGAAAAAGAACAAAATATTTTGGTGACCTTGGCATTGGTCTTTCTTGTTTCTTTTTTTTTTTTTTAGATGATGAGAATGAAGAAACTCTAAGTTAGAGTACAAGAAAATTGAGGTAATTATTTTCATGAAAAACACATTGCTGTCATGCCATATTGGATCAGAAAGAGTGTGCTTGTACCCTGCAGACAGACATTCACACCAGCTGCCTCCCACCTCTCCATAAATGAGACTTAAGAACTGGAAACTTTCCCACAAAAATACCATACTTGGCTCAATAGACACAGACATTCAGTTGGTTGCTGTTCTTGTTAATGGTGTAAGCTACCTCTTTCTCATTCAAACTGAAACCACATGAAAAGGAGGAAAGAGAATTTGGGCCACTTCTTCCATGCTAATCTATTTTTAGGCTTATTCAGATATGATGCAGAGGAATAGTTTCGGTCATATTGTGCTAGGCACCAATGATACAATGACTATGACAGACATAGCTCCCACCACATTAAAGTTTATAGTCTGGTGGGGGCCCAGCCAAAAGACAAGGAAAGAGGCAATTTCACTATTAGGTGTACCTACTATTGGGGAAGGTACAGGGAGCATGGGGGTGGGGAGGGTGAGTCTAGCTTTGGGTTGTCAGAGAAGACTTCCTTGAAAACTGATGATTTAACAGAGGCTTTTAGGTTCAGAAAAATATACTAAAATCAAGATGTCAGAAACAAAATTTAAGTGAGGTTAAAGGACTTTAGTTTCTGCTTCCATAGGACTTGTGAAATTTCACAGGAATCTTGCTGTTTTAGCTCTTTTATCTTTCCCTTTTCCCACCATTTCTGAATGGAAGAAAAGAGAAGGAAAGGGAAAGGGGAGAAGAGAAGGGTCCCAGAGAGAGAAAGGGAGAGTCTGCCTAAAGGGCAAAAGACAGTAACACAAAGCCCTCCCCTCAGATGCTTCCAGAAAGAAATATGAAGAGCTCTAGGAAATGGAACTAGTCAATGTGCTTGGCTTCTCTTTTATTAATTTCCCTGATCAACTCATATGCTCTGAAATGAATTTCTAAAAACTTGCATCTCTCCCAAGCTGTCCTTCTCCAGCTTCAACACTCAGGACTTTGAAAAGTTAAATAAAACACAGCAACAAATCAAGGTCATCAAAGTTATATAATTTACACCCTCGAGAAAAGGGACAGGCTAATCTTCAGAGCTGGGTCAGAATAAGTGGTCATTATTTCAGGTCTCTTGTTCTGGCTGATTTTTTTGCTTGACATTTGTACCTGTCTTCTGAACTCTTAAGATCAGTTAAGTCATTTGGGCTAGAGTTAATCTGGTGGCTAAGTCATTTCAAGTAAATGAACAATATATTTTTTAAAGATTTATTTATTTATGCATACAAGAGCTGGGGTGTAGGCCAGAGTGGGGGGGAAGGTGAGAGGATTCACCAGAGACAGAGTGGGGAGCAGAATAGAAGGAATGACTGAAATACACTGCTGAGGGGAGCAGCAGGCGAAGCAGGAGAGGTCTGCTGCACCATGTGGGAATATCCCTGGCTGGGGATGGAACTCCTGCTGCAGTGTCTGCGGGTATATTCATAGGCTGAAATTTAACCCCTTGCACCACCAGGGAGGCCCAGTAAATGAACAATATCATCTCTATGCATTAGTTTTTCTTTTCTGAAAATAGCATCTTCTATGCCCACATGTTTAATTTGAGGAATAATAAGAGTGATTATAAAGAACTTTGACAAAATGGAATACTAATACAAATAATAATGTAGATTACTAAATACCATTACACTATTCCCAATTATCAATAATGTATTTTTATTGTGCCTTCAATATATAACAATATATTTCAAATATGTGCCCTCAAAATCTCTCTTTGGGCCTTTAGTTGTGATTTTAACATTTTTATTTCCATTAGCTATAAAAGTAGTCATTTTAAAAGACAGGAATTCTGTTATGTGAGTCCTGAGCGTATGGTTTACTCCGACCTCTATGTCTTCTTTGTTTATACTGTTGTCCCAACTGAGCATCAACATTGTCCTGGACCCCATAATCTAAACAGGATGTTTCTTATAAAAGAAAGATCAAGTCTAATCTTTTCTGAGACAGATTTTCCTGGACTCATACCACTCAATACTCCCCAAACCATAGGTCATGGTTAGCAGGTTGTGAAGTCAATTCAAAATTTCTATGAGCATTTTTTAAAAACTGCAACAAAATTTAAAATATCGGAATGTATTACATACAGAAATGAAGTATTGCTTTACAAACCATTTTATTTTGTAAAATTTAGTTTATGCACACAGACATATTTCTGGTTTATGTGGGTTGTCTTTCTACTGTGTTCTGACCCCAAGGAGAACAGTTTAAATTCTCCAAAGATAAGGACCACATCTCTCACCTTTGTTTATTTTCTTGTGGCATTACCATCAAGAGGGCTTTGCTTAACTTGTCCAACTACTATGGAAAGCTGTGTGGAGCTTCCTCAAATTACTAAAAATAGGGCCTCCCTGGTGGCGCAACTGGTTAAGTCTCAGCACTCTGAAGCTATCACCAGCCACTGCAGCATGAGTTTGGTCCCTGGCCAGGGAACATCCCACATGGCGCAGGAGACCTCTCCTCCCTTGCCTGCTGCTCCCCTCAGCAGTGCACTTCAGTAGATGCTCCTGTTTGCTCCCCATTTTGTCTCTGGTGAATCCTCGCACCACCGCACACCTCTGGCCTATACCCCAGTTCTATGCATAAATGAATAAATCTTTAAAAAATTACTAAAAATGGATCTACCACATGACCTGGAGATTCCACTCCTAGGTATCTACCGAAAGGACACAAAAACATTAATTTGAAAGGAAATCTACACTCCTATGTTTATTGTAGCACTATTTACAATAGCTAAGATATGGAAACAAACTAAATGCCCAAAAACAGAGAAGTGGATCAAGAAGATGTGGTATATCCACACAATGGAATACTGTTCAGCAATCAAAAAGCATAAGCTCATGCCATTTGCGGCAACATGGATGGAGCTAGAAGCGATTATGCTCAATGGAATAAGTCATAAAGAAAAGGAAAAATATTGGATGATTTCACTTAGAGGAGAAATATAAGAAAAACAAACAAAGGATAGAAAAAAGACAACACTTGCAGGCAAACTATAGATCTGAGGCATACAGCAGGAGAGGAGGAGTGAGAGGGGTCAAAACAGGGTAAGGAGAGCACAAGGAATTATGGTGCCAGGTTAACAGGTGATGCGGTGGTGGGAGATTTATGGAAACTACACCTGAGGGAACATAACAAATACTGTACAAAAATGAACAGCTATGTAAGAAAATAAAGTTTAATCAATAAAAAAAGAGGGTTTTGCTTCCAAGTTCCATATATATGCAAAAAAAAAACTAAACTCAAAGACCCAAATTCTAATGGGGGTGGGGGAACGCAGCAAACGTATATGAAAGACATAAAAATTGACTTCTACCCTGAAATAAAAGAAAAAAGAATGGATTGAGTGTGCTTCATTTTGTTTCCCTTTTTTAGGTGGAAGGAAGTGTGGGGTGTGGATCACTCAAATGACCAGAATATAAAGAGATTAGTGGAGACAAGTTTGTTAAGGAAACTTCCTGGGAAAGCCTTGAAGTTCAGCTTTTTAAAAAGGCATGAAAGTGCAATTTGCAGCGACATGGATGGAATTAGAGGGGATCATACTCAGCGAAATAAGCCAGAAAGAAAGAGAAAAATATCGAATGATTTCACTTATAACAGGACTGTAAGGAAACCAAATAGGAGAGAGACACTCAGCGGGGGGAAGGGGAGAGTAAGGGCACAAAATGAAGTACAAAAGGACACAAGGGACCACGGAGATGGATCACAGGTGAATTGGTGGTGGGCTACCCAAGGGGAATACAAATTGTAAAAGATATAAACAGCAATAAAAATATATATTTTTTAAAATAATAATAATAAATAAAATAAAAAGGCATGAAAGCAAGAACAAGTATGGATCCTAGAGTGGGAGAGAGAAAGCCCTAGAAACTGGTTTGACTGGGGAGAGCTGGGAAAGAGATTCTGATGGCCCCAATGCAGCTGGTTACAGTCCATACCACGATAACTGGCGAGGAAGCGCGAATTCACCACATCCTCCTTATCGCCCTTCCTTGCTTTCTTTTTTCCCAAATAGTACTTAATTACTATTACTATCTATTTTTGATTTTTATATCTATTTACTTTAATATCCTTCCCCCCATAGCTAGCGCAATATTTAAACAGAATTATGTAATTCTGTTCAAGGCCAGCTTTGAATAACAAGAAGTAATAAGGTAGCAATATCTTCCTCAGCAATGGCAGTGGTATATCAATTTCTATACCTTGCATTTCTGATATCTCCTCTTAAAATGGTCTTGAAAACGCAAATATTTTTATCACTCAGATTTCCTCTTCAAGATCCTCTGTGTTTCTTCCCAGTTAAGTCAGTATTTTCCTATGCTACCACTCCAAAGCATGAGTTAGCCAGTCATTCCTCAGGCTGTCTGCAGGGTTTGACCCAGATAATTCAGCACTGGCCTTCTCTAAATGCCTCTTTTAATACTGCACTAATTATTTACTTCTGCCTAACAAATTACCCCATAATTTAGTGGCTTAAAACAACAACCATGTATTATCTCACAGTTTTTGTGAGTCAGGTATCTAGGTATGGCTTTGCTGGGTCATCAGGCTCAGGATCTCCCACAATGCCAAGGTCAAAGCATTAGCCAGGGCTGCAGTGATGCCATGTCATGACCTGGGGGGAGGAAAATCCACTTCCAAACTCTCTGTTAATGTTGTTGACAGAATTCTTTACCTTAGGCCTGTCGGCCTTAGGGCTCCCTCAGTTCTTTGCAGCCACTTAGGCAGCTTCTCCCAAGTAAGCAAATGAGAGAGCAGGAATGGATAAACAGCACGGTAGCCAGTCTTTTTTGTAACCTAATCTCAGCAGTAACAAGCATCACTTTTATAGCATTTTTTCCATAGTCACTAGGTTCAAGGGGAGGGAATTATTCAAGAGCATGAGGAGGGTTGGGTATTCCCATTGAAGCCCATTTTAGAAGCTGCCTATGACACCTACATCAAACATTTCTTGAGATGTAAATTCTAATGCCTAAGAGTTTCTAGTTTAGTTTACAGGACAGGAAGGGTAGATTGTATTACCATTTCACAGTGTGTATGTATATCAAAATATTGGTCTTTGTACATAAAATTTTTGTCAATTATACCTCAATAAAGTTGGGGTTTAAAAAAGAGTAGGGAGGGCCTCCCTGGTGGCGCAGCAGTTGAGCGCTGCGCTGTGGAGCTGTCGGCAGCAGCGACGCGAGTTCCATGCCCGGCCAGGGAGAATCCCACATGGCGCGGCAGAACTCTCCTGCCTCACCCGCTGCTCCCCTCAGCAGTGTAATTCTGATCTGCCTGTTCTGCTCCCCACTCTGTCTCTGGTGAACCCTCTCGCCGCCCCATGCCTCTGGCCTGTACCCCAGCTTATATGTATAAATAAAATAAAATCTTTTTTAAAAAAAAGAGTAGGAAAAAGTTCTTCCTTTCTCACTTATTATTTCCATTATTCTTTGATGATAATAGAGAATAAAATTTTATGAATTTTAATGAACTTTCACAAAATGTGAAAGCTTAAACTGTTTCAATCCTTTGTATCCAAAACATGATTGACTTTTAAACAAGCACAATCAGCACAGTACACTACTGGGTAGTTCAAGGACTACTGGGTAGTTCAAGGACCCCTGTGTTCTTAAGTACTAAAGCTATTGCTAAGCCTGTTTCTGGAGTTCATTTTGATTGATCTAGAATAGAATTCTCCCTCAAGCTACCTCCTCCTCCTCCTCCTTTATTTTCACTTAGAACAATTTTTACCAAGAGTATCCTGAGGAACATTAGTTACATAAGAAGTGCCTGTTTCTGTGGTTAAGTAAGTCTGGGAAACACCATATATTTTGAGTCAATGTATAGTAAAGACCCTAAGAAGTTCAACAGTAAAGAAACCTACTTATTCTCAACTTAGAGTTTCCCAAGGGGTTTATACAACCTGTAAACACACTGACTGTTAATACCTTTTAACATCCTGTGAAAGCAGGATTCCACTAAATAATTTTTGGGAGGAAATAGTGCCTTAGAGGTAAAAAAAAAAAAAAAAACTCTACTACTAGCAATAGCATTCAAGAAAGTTGATGCAATGGTAAAAAATTCAAGTGCAAAAGTCAAGTGATACTTGATCCCTCCTATAAACAACCAAGTTCTTTAGAATACATCTGGCAAAATATTGAAACTGTAAGTTCCAAATACTGTAGTGATATAAATGTATTAAGTACTAATTCTAAATGAGGTAAAAACAGTTGAACATTCATGATACTGCTTCCATTTGCAGAAACATCAATTATGCTACATAGTTGTGTCAAAGAACAAATATCAGGGTCAACACGTTAGTATGAACCACTTTTTTTCTTATGGGAAGACATCTTTACCAATATGAAAACCAGAAGCAACTTCTAGTTTTTGTTCAAAACTTTTGATATAATAAATATTATAGAATCTAGAACCATATCAGCTGTACCCTCTGAATACAACTTCTTTTCTCTGTCATTACATGAATAATCAGTTTCACCTTTAATCCAGCAAAAAAGGGCTATCATGTCTGCTTCTGGAGTTCATTTTTCCAAATAATTTTAAGGAAATTATTTTTCAAGAGTTCCTTCCCTTCTACAGAATATTCATTCTGAGTCCTTGAATGCAAAGATGGTACTACATGGATTAAAGATCACCACAAATTTGCTACTCCTCCCTTCAAGAAGTGAAGTTTATTTTCCATCCTGTTGAATCCAACCTGACCTCGTGACTTGCTTTGACCTATTAGAAATGCAGCAAAAGTAATGTTACTCCAATTCAGATCCAAGCTTTTGCATTACTCTCGTAAAGCCAACTGTTATGAGATAAAGAAATTTGAGCTAAACTGTGGAGTGAAAGACCATATCTCATAAGTTGAAAGGACCAAGACTCTCTCCTCAATCAAACATGAGTCAGGCTCCTCTGAGCTCTAGAAGAGTTCTCGGATGTTCTAGATTCTAATTCAGAGTTCTGTCCTTGGCCGGCTTCGTTCAGCATTAGCAAGAGTTCTAGTGAGTCAGTCTATCAAATATTGCCCACTTCTGTTTCCTGATCACCCCTACGATTTAGCATCATGGCCTGGTTCAACCAGAATCCTGCCAAGCCAAGTCAGTTGAGACACGATCTCCTTATCCCTGATATTTCCTCTTATTAATTTTCCATACATTTCCCCCCACACTACTCCTTGACTATTCATTCCCCACTTTTCCTTGTTATATTTAGTCTTTAACTCAATCTTTCTCCCTTACTATGTAGCCCCCCCTGAATAAAGCGTGCCTTACTAGCTTTAACAAGTGTCATGGATATATTTTCCTTTAACAAAGGATCCTGGACACCTGGAAGATGAGTAGTGTTGATGTAAATAAATTGAGCAAGCAAAAATGAGTCTATTAAAGAATTAAGACTAAGGACTCAAACCTGGGAATAGCTTCCAGATAGCTCTGGGAAAGCCAGGCCAAATCTGAGCTTCTCAATCAGGGTTTTATACATTTTTGCAAGGGAAATATTACAAGGATCTGAGCAGGTGTCTAGCTAATGCATCTAACTGATTTTGTCTGAGTCTAGAGAAAAACAAAAAAGGGGTTTAAATTTTACCCTAGCCATTTAAAGTCTTATCTTCCGGGAACTGGGAATTTTAGCAATGCCATAAACCTTAAGCCTGTCTTTTTTTTTTTTTTTTTTTGAAGTTACTCTGATTTGCCCAGAGGCAACTTCTTATTGTTGTTGCCAAAGTTTCTTCACAAGACCAGTTTAGCTGTGTCTTGATTCTTGCCTTGCACCCCCATAGTTGAGACAAGGGAGAGAGCTACCCACTTTATCATTAACATAGTTAAGGAGATGTTATCTTTGACATTCCATTCTTAGCCAAGCTCCTAGCTCAGAGGTTCTCAACCAATTTGGCCTTTAGGAAATATTTTTGGTTGTCACTACTGACATCTGACAGAAGCCAAGATGCTAGTAAATATCCTCCGATGCACAGGCCAGCCCCCACAGCAAAGAATTATCCCAAATGTTATGCTATAGTTGAGAAATCTTATCCTAGCTCGATGCAGCCATTGAGTCACCACAGCTTTACCACAAGAGCTTGTTGTTCCAATGAGCACAGTCGATGTACAAAATTGTAAGAAATAACACATAGTTGTTGTTTTAAGCAAACTGTGGTACTTTAAGTGGTGTGCTGTTCACCAACGAGAAGAGCGAGAGAGAGCTCTCATTAGTAATATTTGCCTGAGGTAGATACTACAACAGTGGCCAGTTTTAGGCAACCAATATTGGCTACTGGACTAACGGGTGGAGAGAAGTGTGCAGAGTGGGCTCTGTGAGCCAGTGGAACCCGGTTACACTTCAGTAGGCAACGCAGGCTGCATCCCATCACAGGGTCATTTACATCTAAATTCCAGGTATGGGCATTTCTTGTGTTTGATTGTCAGCCTAGTCAGGGCTCTCTACACATATAATGTGGCAATGCTTCTATTGAAAACTTCCTTAAATACCAAGGCATTGGTTCTGCCGTCTTTCTGGCTTGTAGCATTTTCTGCATCACTAAAACTGTCAAATTGGGTTTAGTCACGAAGCTCCCACAGAGGATCACAGCATGGACTCCAGCCCAAAGTAATCCTAAAACACTCACATTTGTGGTATTGAGGCAAGTGGTCTGGTTTGGGACAGAACATTGCCCTCACTAATCTGTAGGTTTTCTTTGTGAAATGAAACACCTAAACAATAGCTGAAGGCGCTGGGCAGAAGTGGAAGCAGGGACGGTGGGAGGAATACCTTTGCCAAGTTTGGGCTCATGCTGGAACATGTTTTTGCTCAGAAAAATTTTTTTCTTTCAAAATAAAGGAATTTCTTCTAGCGCATAAGCCCTGAACATTCTTTGTTATTTCTTAGAACAGTCATTTCTCAGGTTTCAGGGTGGACACTGGCTTTAGCTTCTATTAGGAGTTATTATTATAGTTGTGCGGTTAGAACACTGCACATGGAGCCAGACTTCCTGGATTTCAGTCTTGGCTTACTAGCTCTTTGACCTTGGGCAAGATATTTGTGAACTAGGGATAATAATGATATCTATTTCAGAGTTCACACGGATAATGTTGGTGCAGTCCCCAGCACAGGATAAGCTCTTTAAAAATAACAGCTATTTTTGTTAATGTTAGCACTAGCCTTTAAAGTTTATATTCACTGTTGTTATTTAATTTTCCTCCTTTTAACTGAAAATACTATTTAACTTTTTTTTTAACTGTAAGCAAAAAAAAATGTCTAAAAGCAGTGCTAGTTCTAGGTCAAGGATAAACTGTTTTCAGCACACAACTTTAGTATCATCCAAGAACAAACCACACCCTACTTCCTGTTATAGACAAATACGGGTACCTTAAAGGGACAGTCAAAACCAGGGACCCACACAGGATGTGAAGATAGCAACAGAGCGCACTCTGGTGTACACAGCTGGGAACCAGGATGGGAGGAGATAAGGAGCAGCAGTGTTTCACCCAAGAGTTTGAAGTTGATTTGTGCAGATAGGAGTTACTACAAGTTACTAGATTAAAAAAGTATTATAAAAACAGTATTTTTGAAAGAACAGTCTGATTTCATAGAAAAAGGGGTGGCAGGGAAGCCAGCTCAAAATCTATTGCATCAATCCTGAGATGAGATCATAAGTGCTGGGGATTAGAAAGCTAAAAAGGGAGCCACGAGCACAGGATGTTCATAACAGGCATATTGAAGGAAGATACCATAAAATATAAAGAAAAAACCTTTGAACTTAAAGAAAGGCAATTTAATCAACATTTTATTCCATTTAGATGGATACCATGAATTTCGATACCCACAAATTATACCTTCTATCCTAGGAAAACTCATAAGAGTTAAAAGAACTATGTTGGTTTCTTTGCTCTTAAAGGAAAAAAAAACCTAGATAATGTTTTGTCATTAAAAGACGTTATATCCACACTGGATTAAATCAACAACCTTGGGTTTAATGGTTTCCTAAAACATGTTTAGGTTTTTCTCTGAGATAGAAGTGCCAGACATATCCTGACAAACATTCTAGATTATTCTGTTTCCCAATCTGCTATCCAGAGAGGTAGTTTTAATTGAACATATTCTTTACCGGTACAATACTGTTTACCTGGTATCATGGCTCTGTGATAAACGGATAGCAAGCACTTTTCACTTTCCTTGATTTATAAACAACAAAAAAGTATGACCACAGCATCAGCAGGTTAAGGAGAAGGAAGTTTGGAAAGGAAGAAGGAAAGCCAAAGCGACTACATCTTGAATTGATGCTATCTTAGGCTTGTGACCAGTAATTGCCCTGCCCTCGGAGGACAGTCAATGCCCTCTTTGCTCCTTCCATGTGTATTAAACTGTACTTGTGATCCCTACACCATTTTATTAATCTTTGTAGAATAAAAACACATATGACTGTCCCCCAAAATCTGATGCCATTAGTCTCCCACAAGAATGATCACACATGCTAGGAAAGCTTTAAGAAGACCCTGTGGTAGTAGATGGTGTGGATCCTGTATCGACCCAATCCTGTCTACCTACTCTGGCACTCATGACCCCTGCGTGTAAGTTGCCCTTAATAAACTTTAATTGTGATTAATGGATGTGCCTGCTTCATTCTTCGGACTCAATTTACCTTCTCAATTTGAGGAAACTATTCATTCCCGCAGTTGCACGTTTGGATTTAGTCCATCTATGCATCTTTCACTCATATAGGAAATATCTTTTACCTTCTTGTTTGTAGGTAACAATTTGATTCAGTCTTTTCCTGTTGTCTTACCATGGAAGAGAAAAGTGGTATTGATTAAATTATGAGATAATTGTTTTCTATTTTGTAATGGTAACTTCATTTAGATCAATTTCAAAAGTATTTACTGTGCATAAAATGAAAGTCTGTGCCAGATTCAAGTGCAAAATGATGAAGAAACAATTCCATCCCACTTTCAATTAATTCGTAGTTTGACAAAAGAGAAAAATATGAATATGCCCTTATTTTCATGCTTTTCTTCAAAATAACTTATGGAGAACAACAGATACACCCCCCCACACACACACACACACACATACACCACACACTCACACACAAATAGAAGCAAGGAACAAAGATAAGGATGGGAAAGCAAAGATGGAATCATAAAGTAGAAATAGGCTAATGTGTAGAATAAATACAATAAAAACCTACAGATACTTGTTATGGATCCACCAGAAATTTGGCTCTAAGTTTTTTAGCAATCTCTATAACAGAAGAAACATAATCCATAATTCCACCCAATAAAAGCAGACCAATTGCTCAGGAAAAACACTAGATCTGACCAAACACTCAAATATGCAATACTATTTAATATACTGAAGAACATCCTCATAATATTCTTATAGAAAATGGAGTGGGTTATTTGGATAAAACATCATAGAATGAACTGCTGGCTTATCAAAGTTCAGTTCAGTCGAAACAATTTTACAGGGATTTACTGAAGTAGAAAATTTCATCATAATGTGGCAAGTACAAGGACAGAAATAGGTTTGAAGTGCTATGGATGAACAGAGAGGACACAACTGCAAGCTTATTTTTCAAGTTTGGAAGCATCATCCCTGAGAAGAGATTCTGGGAATCCCAGTCTCCAGAGGAAGTTTGCAGGCTTTGTTGTAGACACACAAACTTGCTTAGAATCCAAATGTTTATTAAGGATGAAATATTATTTGGGGCTTTCACATCACAGTAAGATTCAGACAAAAAAACCCACAATTTTAATAGAAAGATTCTCATTTTCTTTACCACATCCTTACTATTTAATATAATGAATAATAAATGAAGAAAACCATCTACCTACCTAAGTTGTGGATGCCAAAGAATCAATGAGGGTTTAGAGTTATATCAAGTTGTAAACATATGCTTCTCCAGGCATCCAAAACCACAGAACAATAGGCGTCCTTCGGGGATTAGTTCTGGTTCCATGTTCACCTGCATTTTAAAAAGTGATACAGTCAAGAGTTACTTTTCTACTTAATCATAGCAAAAGAGAGGATAAAGCAATAAAGGAACTCCTCAACATAAAACATCCACACATTTGGTGTCAAAGTCTTAGATTTCTAATTCAGTCAAATAAAAAGGAGTGACAAGATTTGGCTTAGGGAGAAAGAATATATTTATACGGTTGGTATTGTGAAGGTAATATTTTTCTTCAGTGTCCAGGTGTGAAAGAGTAGTAGCATTTTCAACTTCTTTATCTCAACCAATCATCATTAAGGCGCATCCTCAACCACAGATAGAGGGCCACATCTGTGAACCCTGCAGGGAACAGAAGGACCTGCATAGCACTGTGATTGGCTCTAACACCAGAAAACCAAGGCTATTGCTAAATCTCCCCAGATAGTAATACACAAAACGAGAATGAAGAGCACAGATGAGAGATCTGAGCCCAGCCTCCTTGCTGTCCACAGTCAGCAAACAATAGGAAACATTTGCATTGACTTCTCTAACTCCGAGTACATGTGATGACTAAAAATCTCTGCCCAGTGGTGCTTGAGATACTAAAATTGACATGTTTGATTGTGACAGAAATAAAAACCAAGTATTTAAAATCCATCCAATACCCTGTAAAGAGGGTAGTTCTTTCAGATTAAGGATCTTTTGTTTGCCAAGCACAAATGAATGTCATTATTACAGATATTCAAGACAGTATTAAGTGAGGGGTGAGGAGGAGTTGGGTTGAGATACATTTCTATGCATAAGAGAAAGGTAGGTGGAGAGGGAATCAAGAAGGGGAGGAAGCTGAAGATTTTGTGAAAGAGAGAGAGGAGAGACAAGGAGGGGAAATGATTTGGCAGAGAAAAGAGATTTGGGGAAGGAGACCAGCTTTATGCAATTCCTCACATAAGGAATACTTTGCCTTCTTGTCTGTTGGTAACAGTATAATTTGTCATCTTTTCCCTTTGTCTTACCATGGAAGAGAAAACTGGCATTGCTTATGTTACTAGATGATTCTTTTCTACTTTGTAAGGGCAACTCCATTTAGTTTATTTAAAAAAAATATTTGGCAAGCACAGAATTAAGCTCTGTGCCAGATTCAAGCACAAAGTGATGAAGAGACAACCTTAGTCCACTCTCAAGGAACTCAAGCTTGGTGAAAGAGAAATGCAAATGTGTCTTCACTGAATACTTTTCTACAAAATGGCTTAGAAAGAACAATGAGTTATCAATACAAGAAAATAACCACCTTCCCCACCTACCCCACCTACCCCAGTCTCCACAAACTCACATGTGTACATATAAAACCCTATACAGAAATCCAACTTCTCAACTCTGGCTTCTAAGGTGGGTTTTCTTTGGAAGAGCCCGTATTTTTCAATCCTACTTCACAAGTAGAGTGGAGCAAGAACAGGGGCTGCCATAGAGGCCAGACACAGTCACCCATTGGTTTTTCCTAACTCTGATCAACCTGTAAATGTAATTGAAAGACTGCAGACATCTTTGACTCCACTTCACTCTTGCCCACTTTACCCATCGAATTTCCAGTTTCTGTGGATTCTGCTGCCATAGTCTCTCACAAGTTCAAACCCCTCTCTTCTATTTTCACTGTTATTTCTCCTCTATGTCCTGTCTGACTTTTGGGAGAACACAATCTCTCCCGCCTCTCAACAACCTTCACACTTTAGTGCATTTCACTTACCTTGTTGGGTCCATTCTGGCTTATATTTGAATTATTTACAAAGACTTTGAATCCCTGAGCATGGCAGCAGCAATAGGAGGGCTGCTTTCTTCTCAACTTTGTCTATTTGTCAAGGCTTTATACACAAATAGTTTAGGAAATCTCTGTGAAAACCAAGGAGAAGGAATAAGAGAAGGAAATAGAAAGCAAAGGGGAATGTAAAGGAATGGAATGGAATAAAAGAAAAGGGAAGGAAGAGAGTAGAAAAATTCTGTAGCATCTTTTTTATAAGGGGTATATACTAGGTCTTCAGAACAAGTCTAATTTAAGTCCTTTCTATAAGCTTTTTCATCACCAGATCCTTATTTTTTTCTTGGTATGGGTGTCCTGTTATACTTTCTAAGAACTTAAATCACACAGTGTTTGTACATATTCAAATATCAGTTCTTAACCAATATTTAACATTGTTCCATCAATGTTTTCACTTCCTCATATATCTCTTTCATTTTGTTTTTCTTTGTAACCAATGTTCTTTATCCTTAAGATAACAGAAAAGTAGATTAAATGCTTTGGAGATTGTTCCATAACTTTTTTTTACTATACCCTTTATTTGTCCCTCCTGGCTATCTGAGATAATTCATGAAAGCTAATATGTTATCTATTTGTAAAATGATTATTTTTCTTATTGCTGTGACTCAGAAAATCTGACAAGACTTTCTGCAGCTGCACTGGTTAGAGTCTCAGACTGTGATCCCCAGCCACGTGCCAGGATAATGGTGGCTTATTAATATCCCCCAAGCCAGCCGTTACCCCCAACACAAGCAATAATGAACACTGGGGAGGAGGCTTCAACTTTATCTGCAGCCTCCCTTTTTTGGTAGGGAATAAACTTTGTGATCTCTTTTGAAATGGTTCCTAATGAGAAATAATGTCTTATGCAATCTGTTTTTCATTCAAAGCATTAAAGATAGACACTTTTTGGATATTCTAAAATCTGAGGTAGATATAGAGCACAGAACTTCAGGCTGCAAAGATAATTGGTGAAATGAAATATGTGATTTCACTTGAGTCTGCAGTGGAAATCAATCTGCCCTGAAAGTATCCTGTAGGATCTCCCTGGGCGACTCAGCACTATTACCCCTATGGCCTGGGTTCAATCCCCCGCCACGGAGTTGACCCACAAATGGCGCAGCAGACCTCTCCTTTCTTGCCTGCTGCTCCCCTCAGCAGTGTATTTCAGTAAATCTGCATATTCTGCTCACTATTCTGTCTCTGGTGAGTCTTCTCACCCCCTCTACCCAACCCTCCCGCACCTTTGGCCTACATCCCAGTTCGTCTACACATACACACACACAAAAAAGCATCCTGTAGTCAGTATAATTGACATAATAAACAGATAAAACATGAAACAGAAGAACACAATGACAGGTGAGAACAAAGGGAGATCAGGAAAAAACATGTAAAAAGCATCCAAGAAATAAAGTTTCGTGATATTTCAGTTTTGAAAAGTACTAACGAAATCATCTAAAGAACCCCAAAATAGTGTGATGAGGTTCTAACTTACAATTATCCTTTCACTTTCAAGTTAGTGCCTAATTCGTAAATACTTGATGAATTATCATCCAAAATCAGAAAAGTGGCAGAAACGAAAGTATTCTGTGTCAGACTTAATTTATTCAAAGTCATTTCACTGGATTTGGAAGAAACTTGCAATCTAGTCAACCCCTGAGCAATGGAATTCCTTCTTCAACATCCCTAGCAGAAGACTTTGTAGTCTTCGACTGACTCCAGACTTGGAATTGTTACAGGGCAGGAGAGAGGGGCACCCCCGAAACCCCAGACCTGCCCTGTTCTAAATGGGTTCTGCCATCTGCCGCATCAGTACAAAACATATAGGACCTTTTGTGGAAAGAAACTTTAATACAATTAGAAAAGATAGCGAAGACAAAGAATATATTTTCTAAGTCAAGCACCCAATGCTAACCAACTCCTCATGGGTGAAAGTCCACCCAAACGGAATTGGCCCAAAGCAAGTCTCGAAAGCCTGCCACAAGTCTAGAACAGCTTTCAGCAGGGATCCACACATAAGGGTCAGAAACAGCCAGACAATTCTGGGAGGAACCAAAATACCTCTCAGCAGGGACCCATCCAAAAGGGTCAGAAACAGACAATTCTGAGAGGAACAGAACAAAATCAACACAGCCATCGTTAATTTCCCCACGGGTCTCTCACCCACATCTATTTCAATCAGTCCAGGCCAGTGCAGCTTCTTTACAAGTCTCTCAGCTCCTTGGGCCTCTTCTGGCTTTCCATCCTTCTTCCATCTCCTCCTGTCTTCTGTTTGTGTGTTCTGTCTCCTCTGTGTGTGTTCCCTCTGACTCTCTCTTCAGCTTCTTATATCCTGCTCAGTTCCACCCTACCTTGGGTGGGACAGGGAACCTGGGACACACCCTTTCTCCTGGGGACCACCCTGTTACAGAATCACATAGATTTAGTTTGAACTCTTCCCAGGACAGTGAGCTATGTCCTCTGTGAGGTGGTCTACTACATTGTTGAACATTATTGATTGCTGGAAAATCTATATCCTATTATTTCTGTTGAGGGGTTCAGAACAGGCTGTCCCAAAATGTGTCACTTTGTCATGTGGATTTTTTTTGAACTACAGGCAATCAAGGCCCAACAGACTCAAGAAAAAAACTTGTACCTCTCCCTTATCTTACTAAAATAATTTAGATAGGGGAGCTGGAGAGAGCTATTCCAGAGATAACATTTTATCTGACTGGTCTACCTGTATGATAAGACAAACATCTAATTATAAAATGTCTGTTCTTCTGATTGTCTGGCAAATTACCCTTCTCCCTTTAGAGCCACGTTCCCTATCCCATCCCTTAGCTCAAAATGACTTATCAGCCTTAATAGACTGGATTTTCCCTTGAGTCCTGTGTCTCTGAGCTCTCATAAGTACATAATTAAGTTTGGTTTTCTCCTGTTAATCTGTCTTAAATTGATTTAATTATAAGACCATCCAAAAGCATCTAGAAATTTTCTTCCCCTGCACTGTCCATTAATCATAGTCTTGTGATCTGGAAGATGCTGTATCATATTCCGTGGAGAAGTTCTAAAGTAGACAGAGTGACAATTTAAGATACTGTAAGTTCAGAGAGTAAGGAATTAAGAGAGGTGAAAGAAGATACATATTTTCCTATCTAACAATGATTTTTGATTAAAGTAAATGGTATAACTCATTATTCTAACTTATATGCAATGATTAATCAAAGAGTTAGTGTATGTAGTTAAGATATAAAGAAATATCACCCTTAAGAACAATGTAATACTTTCCTTAACTAGACTTAACTGTCATCATTCACATTTTTATGTTGCTCTAATTTTTATACTCTCCCCAGCCTAGTCAAATAGTTTAAAGATTTTGGGAGTCAGAGACATAGGGAAATGATTTTCTAAGAATTTCTCCCCGAAAATAGTAGGGAATGGCATTTTTTTCTGTCTTACTTTCAACCTTATACACTTGATACTGAAATTGTCACTTAAAACCAGAAGGTTGGAGAGACATCTGCATAGCTCCAACCTCAGGCAGAACTGCTGACTTTGTAAACAGCACTCCAAAATTCTACCATTTCCCCTCTGAGGTTAAGAGTAAATGCTTACACTCTTTATTCTAGTTAAGATCTTATCTTCTCTTGTTTTTCTTCCTCTGATAGGCTGTTGTGGTACTTTTCTTCCTATGCAGAATAGAGAAGCCTTTGAAATTTGTTTTCCTTGAGACCCACAGTGAAATAAAACCATGTGGGGACATTCAGTCACCCACACCAGCCCAACATTACTCTCCCCAGCCTGGGAGACCCACTGCGGCCCCGTTTCTTTCTAACTCTCCTTCCTTATCTGTGATGGAAAACTCACCATGTCTTCTATCTGCCTTGGATTTTTGTAACTATAAATTCAAATAAAAGAGATTTGTACACCTCAAGTAATTATTTTTCTTTTTTTTTTCTTTCTCCAAACAAATTTTGAAATGGATATTTTTTAGTCATTATAGATTAGTTCTCTCATAAGTTTCTAATATGCTGAGTTTCTATTGAATAAGAGTATTTCTCTCATAAGCTTCAAAGACTATAGCAGAATGAGTGCTAGGAAATGCTTCATATATATATATATTTTAATCCAAATGGTCAGCTTAAAACAAATTAGCCTGGGAATTTTCAAGATACAGTATTTAAAAGTCATTAAAATTGACAGAATAAAGAAATATAATTCAAATGCAAGAGTTATTAGCCTCTTTACCTTTTAAGGCCAGAGAAAAAAGGTTCTCACAATTTTATAGCTATTCAAAAAAAAATGAATTAGTTATATATCCCCCACTTTCAGAAAGTTATCCAATTTAATCTTCAAAATAAGCTTGAAGGCAATACTTTCCAGATTTTTGCAAGTAAGGAAACTGGCTTCAAGAGGAGGAGCTGAGACAGGCCCCGTTCCTGGTGACCTCATAGCCCAGGCACGTCCACCATCGCGTAGTTATTCCTGAGATCTGTGGTTCGCAATTCCCAGTGAAAAAGACTCTTGCATTTGCTTTCTAATAGTATCTTCCAAAGAGCTTTAACTTAGTAAATCTTTAAGATTTTTCAAATGGTTCTTCTTCTATGGACTGCATATGACAGTTCTTTATTGGAGATTTCCAAAAATAAATTGGAAGAGATGACCTCAAGGACATGTTTAACACTAAAACTCATGATTTTGAGACTACAATTTTTCAAAAAAGCAAAAAAAAAACAAACAAACTTTCTTTAATATTTAAATATTATCATCAATATTTAAATATTGATAATATTGATATCTTAAAGTACATGAGAGTCTTGCTTTATGTAAGACAGAGGTACTCACCCTTGAACAAATATTAAAATGACCTGAAAATTTAAAAAGTAAAACAAAATTGTGAGAGTCTCATCCTCAGAAATTATGATTTAATCAGACTGGCAAAGAGTTCCCAAACTGAAAGTTCTTCTTAAATTAAATAATTTTTTTTTAAGTCTGTGGTAATTGTCTTGTGCAGCCAGGATGCAGAGTCACTGACTTGGGGTGAATTGGGAGGTACCTGTGGAGAGTCTGGAGAATTTCAGAAGGCTGGCACAGGAGAGTTTAATAACTTGCTCTCCTTGAGAATCTGTGTTTCTGCTTGTGTTAAAGATACTGTGGAATAAATACTACAACAGGCATCCATTGATGTTTTCCTGAAAGGCTTTTAAAGGAGATGAGGCCTAGCCAAGATGGAGAGAGAAGAAAGTATAGTTTTATTATAAGAATAGAGAAGCCAACGTTAGGTCAGAGACTTAGAGATGTAAGAGTGAATTATGGAATAGAAGAGCTGGAACAGAAGTTTTAACTGAGAACAATTAAGGAATACCAAGAAACCCATGATCAAAACTTTATGTCCTCTAGGCATTCAACAAATGGTAATTAAATTTCATTATAATTGAATTTAAATAATCGTTATGGAAAACCATTAAGTGTTTCAGATTAAGTTGTGAACTTATTACTTTATCCATTTAATCCTGGTCTGTCTCAAAGACAGAAAGATTAAAACCCCAAAATCATTTTGCTCAGTCTTTCTTCCCCTATCTACTATCTTTCCAGCCGCACAAGGAATGGAAATATGTACTTCTATCAACTGCCACTACTTAGTTTCAGCATTTTTGCAATCAGATGTTATCTTAACCCCATTCAATGAAAAATAATTTTGACATATTATAAAATGCCCCAATATCAACAGTGAGGAAACTTTAAGGGTCCTGTGAAGACGAGTTCATGACTATGGGAGGAAAAGATAATATTTTAATAAAACATTTTCACTGAAGTTTAAATCTAATGATACACTAAGAGTTAAACTTAGTTCCTTCCTAAAAATTATAAAATATTTCTGATCCTGTTTTAAAGACTACTTCTGTTTTCATTAGAACTGAGTCAAATATGAATATATTTGTCACTTATAATAAGACAGTTTGTAAAGTATATAAACTATTCACTGAGTGAATAGTTGAGAGTGAAATTTCAATAAAACTTGCTAGAAAATCATACCTGACTTTCCTGTAATATCTTTCTTGGGGGACCAGTGCAATCAATGCTTGAAGTTCAACAGTGGTAGCCCAACAGCAAATGAGCTTTACCAATAGCGTTCATCCATAGGGAGCAGACATAGTAAAATTAAACAGTGTCCCATCATTTTTAGGTAGAAACATAACATGGTAAGTTGGACTCACTGGTAGGCTCTGTGGGAATAGCGTCATATTCAACCCTGAAAAGCTGTATTTTTTTAAAAGATTTATTTATTTATGCATACAAGAGCTGGGGTATAGGCCAGAAGCATGGGAGCAGAGGGTGAGATGATTCACCAGAGACATAGTGGGGAGCAGAACAGGCAGATCTACTGAAATACACTGCTGAGGGGAGCAGCAGGTGAGACAGGAGAGGTCTGCTGTACCATGTGGGCTAGTTTCCTGACTGGGGATTGAACTCATGCTGCAGTGGCTGCTGATAGCTTCATAATGCTGAGACTTAACCCCTTGCACCACCAGAGAGGCCCAGCACCTTGAAAAGTTTTGAAACAGTCACTGTTTGTCTCTGTTACCACCATGCTTCAATCATAAGTTCACTCACTAACCCATTTATTCATTCAACAAACACGTATTTGAGGCTGCACTATGTGCCAGCCCCTGGACAGGACATGCTATTCAATGATCTCACAGAATTTAATGGGGAAGACACCAATATGCAAGTAAACAAATTAAAAATTATAGTTAAAAATTTAATACTGTGAAGGAAAAATCATTGGATTGCCATGAGGAAATAATGAAAGGGAACTAGAACATAGTCATAAGCAGGGTTCAGACAGAAACAGAGAGATGGTTCTACATGAGACAGGAGAGTAAGAGGTGATGACCAGGTGATATAAAAACTCCTTTCTTTTCAGATCTGCCTGCTCCCAGTACCAGGAGCTCAAGCTACCAGAACCCGTGCAGGTCCCCAACCAAGAGTGAACCTTTTCACTTTTGTGAAAACTCTTCTGCAGCAGATTCAGCCCTGCATTGTGCATATGCTCTCATATGCTGAGTGTGTGTGTGTGTGTGTGTGTGTGTGTGTGTGTGTGTGTTTGGGGGGAGGGGGCTCATGTTGCTAGCATAATTCATGCTTTTTAATTATTTCTTTTCTCCTATAGTTGTGAACTTAATTTTTCAAGAAAACTATGTGAGCAATTACTCTTGAATATTGCTTGTCTGAAGAGCCCAAAGTCACAGATAGTGTGGAGGCTTCTTTAGTGTGGTCTATGAATCTTTGGAATTGCTGACCTTGGGGAATAAGCAGGGGGTGGGGAATAGGAGTTGTGTAGCCTAAGGGCTATGAATTATATCAACAAGTTAGGATCAGCTGTGGTATGATGATGGGCCACCTCTTATCAAACCCTTTAACTTTGAAGTTTTCAGCCTTTTAAATAAAATATCTACTTTAGATAAACATTAAAAGCTTATATGCTCTGTTATGAGTTGACCTGTATCTACCACTCCAAAATATGTTGAAGTCCTAATAATAGCAATTATGTCCACCCTTAGGCATGGCTATCTGTAAAACACCAACTAAACAGAAATATGAACCAAGAATCCACCATCTTGACTCTAATCCCAACATGTCATTGGGTGGGGAAAATTCATCCTGCCTTGGAATGGAAGTTATAGGAGGTATTGCATTAGTTTCCTCTGGTTACCTTAACAAAGTACCACAACTAGGTGGCTTGAGACCACAGAAATGTTTTGTCTCGCAGTTCTGAAGTATCTGAGTTTAAAATCACGCTGTTGGCAAAGGTAGTCCCTTCTGAAGGCTTAAAGAAAGAAGCTGTTCCATGCTTCTCTCCTACCATGTGGTAGTCTGAAATGTCCCTTGACTTGTAGATAGATCACTCTAATCTTCAAATGGTGTTTCCCCTGTGTTACTGTATCTATGTCCATATTTTCCATTTAATAAGGACACTAGTCAAATTGGTTGAGGGGTCACCCTAATGACCTCATTTTTTAGATTTTATTTATATATTTTTGCATAGAAGAACTGGAGTGTAGGCCAGAGGTGCAGGATGGTGAGAGGATTCAACAGTGAGGAGCAGAGCAGGTGAATACACCAAAATACACTGCACAAGGGAGCAGCTGGTGAGACAGGAGAAGTCTGCTGCACCATATATGGGTTAGCTCCCTGGGCTGGGATGGAACCCCGGCCGCAGCGGACCCCCAGGCCATCAGGGAGGTCCCCTAGTGATCTCATCTTAACTTGATCATCTGCAAAGACCTCATTTCCCAGTAAGGTCATGTGTACAAATATGTTAAATATAGATTAACATAAAATATAAGTATTACATAATATAAATATAAGTTTATATATAATATAATATAATAATAGTACAATCATTTGGGAAGTAGAAACAATTCAACCTATAACCAGTATCACTATGACTCTCCTTACAATGAGAGACTAAAGAACATCAGTGAGATTCTCAGAACAGGACCTGATTTAGCCAACAGAATGAATCAACCATTACCTAGAAGCTTCCATTAGAATGGATACCATTGGTGGGCTCCCCCTACTGGAAGAGTCAACGATGTATTTAATTCTGCTTGACCCATGACTCCAGGTAAAATAAGCCAGTAATTTTTCTTTCTTGTCCAATTCTTAGAATCAAAGTTACATTCTTTTCATAACATTAACTGAGAGACTATCCTTACTTAACAATTGTCTGGAATAGTAGACATAAGATGGAAATTACCTATTCTGCTGCTTATTAAACCATTTTGGCTTTATGCTGTTTGGTTTAACTTCAAGGCAGATTTTTTTTTTAACAACTGATTTGATTGCTTAATAGAGACATTGTGTTTCTCCTTTTGAGCTAGTTGTAGTACTTTTTTTTAGACTGGTATTTCATGTAGGTTATTCTAGATATGACATATATTTCTTCACAGCATTTGTTATGCTTTTTAAAAAATATCTACTACGTGTTGGTTATACTCCCTTTTCATTTAATTTTGTGTGTGTAGCTCTGCTCTCTTTTATGGCTAGTAGTGTATCTATTTTAGTAGCCTTTTCAACAAGCCAATATTTAATTTTTGTTCATTCTCTCTATTACATGTTATTTCTTAATTTATTTGCATTTTTATTATTTGCTTCTCTCTATGTTCTTTTGTTTACTATATTATTCTTTTATAACTCTCTGAGATTCCTACTTGAAACATTCATTTTCAGTCTCGTACCTTTCTAAAATACATGTATTTAAGACCATTCAATCTATACAAGTACCAATATGACTCTAGAAAGTAGTACTTACTCTAGTAGTTTCCTAGAAACTACTCAAATTTAAAAATTGGTGTATATTATTCTTTGAAAAAATGCATTTTTATGATATTATTTTTACATGGAAATTATTTTAATATACAGGGGATTTTATTTTAATTGATGTGGAATTTAATCATTTTTATTTATTTATACTTTCATTGCATTAAGATCATATTGTATGGTCTGCATGGTTTTTTTATAGTTATTGAGATCTATTTTATAACTAGTATGTGTCCAGTTTTTCTTTAAATATTTATTTTTATTTACTTATGTATACAAGAACTGGGGCACAGGCCAGAGGTACAAGGAGTGAGAGAATTCACCAGAGACAGAATGGGGAGCAGAACAGGCAGATCCACTGACATACACTGCTGAGGGGAGCAGCAGGTGAAACATAGGAGGTCTGCTGCACCATTTAGGACAGCTCCCCGGCAGGGGATGGAACTCACACCACAGTGGCTGGTGATAGCTTGACAGCACTGAGACTCCAACCCCTGTGCCATCGGGGAAGCCCTATTTGTCCAATTTTAGCAAATATTCTATGTGATTTTTGAAAAGCATGTGTATTTACAATTGTTATGTGCCGAGTTCCATTTATATCCATTTGGTAAAGCTTTAACTTGTGTTATACCAATCTTCTACAACTTATTCTTACTCATCACCTTCATTCATCTATCACTGATGGAGAATATGTTGATTTATTCATTTCTTCTTATTACACTGTCAAATTTGGGTTATGTATGTCAAGGATATATTACTAGGCATAGAAAGCCAGAGTCATTATCATTTCTTACAAAATGTTCTTTTATCATTGTATAATGGTCCTCTTTAAAACAAACCAAAAAAACCTTTCTTTAGGGTATATTTTGTCTGTATTTATTATAGGTAGTTTTCTTAAGGCTGAGATTTTTCTGGTAGGTAGCTTTCTCTTTCTTTACTTACAGTGCTTCTGTGATACACTATGTGGTTTTCAGATATATGTCACATTTATTTAGTGTTAAAATTTTTAATCTGAGCACCCCTATCTTTTAACTACTCTGTTATTTATATTTAATACACTTTAATATATTACATATTTAGATTTAATTTTTACCATCTTTACGGCTTTGTTGAGATATCTTTGACATATAAAATTGCATAAAAGTAAGGTATACAACTTGATTTCTATGTATGGATGCACCACATAAAGGTCACCACAGTGAAGCTAAATAACTGATTCATCACCTCTACATTATCACTATGCTGTGTATGAAATGAGCATGTGCTGAAGAAATTTAAGATCTACTTTCTTGGAAATTTCAAGTACACTGTATATTATTGTTAACTACTGTCAAATTTTGTAATGCTGTATTATGTATATTAACATACTATTTTTATTTGTTCTTCCGCTCATCTCTTCTTCCTCATATTCTGCCTTCTTTTCAGTGAATTTTGTTTTAAGCATTTCCTTATATTCTTCAACTATTTTGGAAATCTTACCCTATATTCTTATTCTTTTACTTTTTCTCAATTATAATTATTTTAAAAGTTTTGAAATTTACTTTTACTTTACTGTTTCTTAAACTTGAATATGTTGTGGTAGGTTCTAATCAAGCCCACTCTACCTAATTGCTCTTAAACTTTGAAACCCAAGAATAACCGATTGCTTATTACCATGGCTTAGAAATTATTACACAACTTCTATTCCCAGAACCAGTTGTTCAATGACATAACTATCCAAAGAAGCTTTTGAAACAGTAGAAGACAATTATGTTAAAGTTTGAGAAACTGGTACGAGAGACTTGGTAAACATTGCCTTATCTTAAACAAGAAATACACTATTGACCAACTCACGTATGTCCGAAAACCTAAGTGAAGATGGCAGACAGAATGCACATTTATCACCATTTCATCTCATACCCCATTGAATTCTGTAGGAGGCATATGGAAAAGAACATATGAAAAAGTACCATTAATTTTAGAGAATTTAAAGATCAGGAACTTTAAAGAATTTCTGAAATTAAAAGAACAGATATTATCAGATTGACAAGGAAACTACACTAAGGACATACTCCATAAAACAGAAATTGGATTGGAGAAGTCTGCTACTCTTTATGAATTTAGTGGAAAACTAACAGAACTCCCAGTCTGAAGTAAGAAAAGTAGTGAACTATAACAAATTACCATCATGGTAACTAATGCAAATGATTAATTAAACCCAGGCAGACACCGTAAGTGATCAACCATGTTCCCTATCTATAAACATAAATAGATTCTCAAAGATCACCAGATATTTGATTTACATAAAAAATAATTCAAAATGAATGGGAAGAAAGCTATCCTGGAAGAATCAGTGGTAAAATAAGAAGATAAGGTCGGAGACATCTTTTTTAAGATTTTTTTTTTTTATTTATACATACAAGCTGGGGTACAGGCCAGAGGCATCGTGCGGCGAGAGGGTTCACCAGAGACAGAGGGGGGAGCAGAACAGGCAGATCAGAAATACACTGGTGAGGGGAGCAGCGGGCGAGGCAGGAGAGGCCTGCCGCGCCATGTGGGATTCTCCCTGGCCGGGTGTCGAACTCATGTCGCCGCTGCCGACAGCTCCACAGCGCAGCACTCAACCGCTGCACCACCGGGGAGGCCCTGGAGACATCTTTTTTAATATGGATTTAAAAGATTGATGAAAATGATAGAAAAATTAAGCAACAAACACTTTATCTAGTAGAGTAAAAGGTGTTTCATCAACTATAGAAAGAAAAGTGTTATAAAATAAATAATATAAAATGATTCCCCTGAATTAAACTATTGAATCATCATATCAAAAGTTCCCATAAAATGTCAAGCAGCACAAATTTAAAAAGACATAAGGAAGTAGTCAAACGCTCCATTCCTCCTTGAAGAAAGAACTAAGTGTTCAGCTGCACGGGATGCAGTTAGCTGACAGTCTCCTGCTATTGTTCCTGCTGGGCCTTCGACTTTTGAGCAGTCCTTTCTCTTTCCAGATAGTCCTCAACCAACAGCTGTGCATGGCAGAGTACTAGGACTGGCCATTTCTGCCCAATATGTGATCCTCATAAGTGACTTTGTCTCAGACTTCCTTGTTGGATTGACTAAGACTTGGTAAGATCTGTTTAAAAAAACAGCATTACCCCTTCAGCTTCATAGTATTAGATGTGTATCACAAGCTACGTGCTCTTCCTGACCAATCCTCTTCCTCTTTGTTTCATTTTTTCCAAGCATTTTACCTTAATAAATTTCTTATACTCAAATTCCAGGTGGCTTCCCAGAGTACAAAACTACAACTCTACTTGTGATCATGAAATTTCTGATCTTGAATTATTTTTGCTTGATTCTAATAACATATTACAAAATGTAAAACAAGAATTATATTGTATTACATTTATCAACTACCAGACAGGGTGTTGACAGAATAAGCCAATTTTCACAAATTTGTAAGGATAACAGATTTTGTGGCTCTTTCATAATTTTATAGTCAACCTATATGATCTAACTGGAAAAATGAGAAACAAACATGAAACTAAAAGGCTTGCCTGCTACACATCTTTTTGAAAAAAGTTGTTAAAGATTTCTTCCAGGGAAAATTTTAAGTAAATAAATATAGAAAGGTGTTATTCATCAAAACTCTTTTGTTTATAGGTAGCAGGAATCTCTGTGAATTTGCTTAAGGAAAAGGACAATTTATTATAATGATGCAAATGTATTTTACAAAATCTACCTTAGAATTAGTCTCCTAGAATCCAAAACCTGAAGCAAAAGCTTGTGTGCTACCATTTAATCAGCACATGGAAGCCTAAGGAAGAGTGAGAGGAAAGGAGAGTCAAAGAGGGAAGGAGGAGAGCAACACGTGAGCATGTTATCAAGCTGGTTGTCACTTGGCATCAAAGAATGATCTGAAGGAAGCATCTGTTTTCCAGGAGACAGTATAAATGATTGATTAGGACAATCTATCAAACAGCTCCTGACTCCACTGGACAATGGTTTGCCCCACAAACAGTTGACCTATCTGTGGGGCCTCCCTGGTGGCACAGCGGTTAAGCACTGCATTGTGGAGCTGTCGGCAGTGGCGACGCAAGCTCGACACTCGGCCAGGGAGATTGCCACATGGCGCTGCAGACCTCTCCTGCCTCGCCTGCTGCTCCCCTCAGCAGTGTATTTCCATCGATCTGCCTGTTCTGCTTCCCACTCTGTCTCTGGTGAACCCTCTTGCTGCCCGACGCCTCTGGCCTGTACCCCAGCTTGTATGCATAAATAAATAATTCTTTAAACAAAACAAAAAACAGTTGACCTCTCTGTGTCTCTGGGTTATACCATCATCAACAGGCACACACAGATCCTGAACTATTTCATGCTTCAGGACCAAAAGGGATGATCCAGGAAAGTCTTATCCTATCTCAAATCTGTGATACAAACACAAAGAAAAGTATTATTTTAGGACCCTGAGTACCTTGTTTAGGCCATGGACCCAACCCTTGGACCTCTTGATTATATGAGCCAATCAATTTCTTTTGTTACTTAAACAATTTAGCTTTGTGTTCCTGTCACTTTCACCAAGAGACTTAACTAATTACAGCACCCTGGTAACAAGCATCATAAATAATCTAGTGTGAACAGCAGAGGAAACATTTATCCATTCAAAGAATGAGTCTTAGGGAGTAACTAACCATTCACTCTGCCAGGTTCTGTCCTAGGCACCGGGGACAAGAAAGTGCAAAATTCAGTGTCTCTGTTCTCAGAAGACTTAAATTTTAATGGGAAAAAAGTAAAAATAAGCAAGTAAGAACATAAATGTAGAATAGAATTTTAATAAAGACTACCCATCCCAAGTTGATTCTGAGAGGCCGAAGTGCCATAAACATGGGCTCTATCACATGGGTGGTGTTATTGGAGTAGAAAAGGCCACCTATAGGTTCTTTATCTGTGCCACAATGCCTCTCTAGAGGGCTACTATGGTTTATTTCAAATCATCCACAGAAACTAGTAGGGGCCCTGTAATCGACATGCTAACCTCCAGTGCTACCTTTGACCAAGAACAGGCTAGGCAATTATGGAGACTGCTATGTCAGATCTTGATGTTCTGGGAATTTTCTCTCCATGGGTTTCACTTCAGTCCTGCCCATATGGTACCCGAGGTGATTTGTTTGAATTATTTCATGTAGCACTCAAAACAAGCCTATGAGGTATATATTGCCGTCTTCAATGATAGGTAAGAAATCTAAGTCACAAAGAGGCTAAGTAACTCCTCCAAGGTCACTATTGATGGTTCTGACCACGGACATAATGACTCATGGGTCTACCATCAGACCTGATTCCGTATCTGTGTTTCTTGGAAATGTCAATTCATGGGGAAAATGACTAACATTAACAGGGTACCTACATTGTTCCAAATACTTTTCTTGTGGAAGGTTAGTCATTCAATCTTTTGGTTTTTTTTTTTAAAGATTTTATTTTATTTATACATACAAGCTTGGGTACAGGCCAGAGGCGTGGGGCGGCGAGAGGGTTCACCAGAGACAGAGTGGGGAGCAGAACAGGCAGATCAGAAATACACTGCTGAGGGGAGCAGCGGGCGAGGCAGGAGAGGTCTGCCGCACCATGTGGGGTTCTCCCAGGCCGGGCGTCGAACTCGCGTCGC
>PVIJ01011364.1:0-55044 GCA_004024925.1 Scalopus aquaticus
TACATTGATCTTGGAAACATAAAATTGTGCCCCCTCTGGAGAGCACTTTGGCAGGGAGGCCGGGTGGGAGAGAGACAATCAGTGGGGGGGGAGGGAGGTGGGAGGCGGAGGGAGGGAAGGAAAAGGGCACAAAATGGAATAGAAAAGAACACAAGGGACCATGGAGATGGATCACGGGTGAATTGGTGGTGGGCTACCCAAGGGGAATACAAAATGTAAAAGACATAAATAACAATAAAAATATATATTAAAAAAAATAACTAAGTCTATCTCTAATGAAAACTTGTATTCGGATTACACTGGTCAACAAATTTTTACAAAAGTCATGTTACTGAAATAAAATTAGTCATTTCCTATATAAAAAAAAGAATTTATCCCAGAGACATGTAAACGTATGTCCACAAAGAAATCTGCACACAAGTGTTCATAGCAATTTGTTTATAAGAATAAAAACTGGAGACAACCAAGCTATCTTTCAGCAGATGAATAAAGAAACTGCGGCACAGCCATAGCATGGTTAATACTCAGCAATACAAAGATCAAACTACTGGTACATGCAATAACGTGAAGTCCCAGGAAATTATTCTGAGTGAGAAAAAACATTCCCAAAAGATTATATACTGTATTATTCCATTTATTTGACATTCTTGTAATCATAGACTTCATTTGGTCAGTCCAGAAGAAGCTCATCTACAAATGGTTAGGGCCAAAGAAATTTGAATGAAAAGAAACCAAAAGATAGAAAAGAGATAGACTATATTTAATGTTATTGAAAGAAATTCACAATGTATTGCTAAACAAAAATAACAGGTGGCTAAATAATATGTATAATGTAATCCCATTTTGATTAAGATATCTATGTATATATGTAAAGAAAAAAGCATAACATGTTATACACATAAATATTAGGAGTGAGTTAATTCAGAGTAGTTGGGTCATGGATGAATTTTTTTTGTTTGTTTTTTTGGGTTTTTTTTTTTTGGCTTAGTAATACTTTGGAACTTCATATAACTAAAATAAAATGAAGTCGCTTCAGAAAAAAAGGTTATTTTAAATTTATTTGCACTGAAATGTTAAGTAATTTATCAGATCCAATTTCCTTCGAGCAGTTGTAACTCAGTCAGCCTAAGAAAACCCCTAGATGCCAAGACAGCAGAAGAGATACCAAAAAAGGGTATTTTTAAATAAAGAACTCATAAACAGCTCACTTCATTTATTCCCTAGCTTTCCTCTTGGTTAACCTGATGGACTGACAAATTTAAAGTTAATTTCATATGTTTGTCAGAAAAACCATGCTTCCAAGAAGACATTCACAGTGTGCAAGTGATATTTCTAGCATCTTCTCTTTGTTTAAAAAGTCCTTTCAAATTGCTCCCTGACTACCTATTAAGTGCAAGAAAACTACCTGACACACTCTCAAAAGTTTGAAAGTAGGCAAAAGTTATGCAGCATGGAGTGCTTATTTAAGTGGAATGCTTTCAACACTTCCTGCTTAAAACAGGAAGGAAGAAAAGGACTGACAGTTATAAAGCCAAAATGAATAAAATGAAGTCTTTTTATCTCAGGAAAAAAAGAAACAGTTTTACCACTATCGTTTTGACTGCTCCTGATGACTGCTGCTTTGTTTAAATAATACTGTACTCAAGACAACCTGCAAATTGCATCCTCATCAGAATCAAGAATGTGTTTCATTTAAAAATCAAAGTTGGCCTTAAAATCACTCCATGGAGAGAGGACACCAGTATCTTTTGCAAAAGAGAAAGTTGAACATTCTCTCACAAGAACATTTCATAACCAACACTAAGCTAATAACAAATAATCATCTCAGAATTTTATAATGTGTTTCCATTTTTAAAGTGCTTTCACAGACCTCATTTGAACAGTAAAAATTGAAAAGCAATAGTTCAGGCTCTGTGTTAAGAGACGTGACATAAGGGATCACATTGAGTGCCTGAATGCCATATAAAACTTTACTTCTTATCCAATTAAGTGTATTTTCCTTCTATAAGGAAAATGTTCAAGCAACCAGTAACCACACTTCTGACCCCTTCCACATCTTCGCCCACAATTTTTCTCTATAGATGAGAAATTTATTGGTAGGTACAATTTTATGTATTTCTGACAAGGTGAATTTGAGGTTAATTCACAGAAGCATGTTCCAAATCAGAAACTATGAAAGTAAACTTAAATCTTTTACTTATCATACATCTAAAAATCCAGCTTAGCGCCATGAGACACATACCATCTTTTGTATTCTCTGAAGGACAGAGGAACAAAATCTTGGTTTTGTTTCTTAGTTTGTGGTAATCAAGGTAAACGATACCAATTATCCAGGAATGAGAAGCGTCTGGACAGAACTGGGATGAACATATTGTATTTATTAGGAGATAATCAAAATCAAGAAAGCACTTCTGACTATCTGTGAATAAAAGTTTAAAAGTGTAAAATGGAAAATCTGTAGAAATATCACAGGGAAAAAATTAGAATTCCATTTTGTTTTCAAATTTGCGCCTAGTATCTCATGAAGGCACAGCTATAGAAACCACCAAACCAGCAAGGCTAAGCTTTGGGAAAGTTCTTAACACTCCAAACCAGAAGTCATTGGGACAGCGTCTGATTCCAGTTCCATGCTGGTAACGTTAAATAAGGGAGGGAGGGAGGGAGGAAGGAAGGAAGGAAGGAAGGAAGGAAGGAAGGAAGGAAGGAAGGAAGGAAGGAAATATAACTCTGAAAGAACAAACCATAGTGTGAATAAAAATATTTATTGGAAACATAATTTGTGTCAGGTACTATTGCATTTAAGTCTCATAGCCTCAAAAAATATTGGACCCATTTTAGAGACCAAGAATCTAAGAAATCAAAAGGATGAACAACTTGTCCACAATCGCTATTGAATAATAGATTCAGCCCCAAGTCCTCTACCTCTAGACCTTACACTATTAACTACTAGGGCATACAACTCCTCAGAATGGACTTTCTTCTGCTAACTCTACTTCCCTAGGGGAGGAGCTGCTGAAAATAATAAAGAAAAAAGACGTGTCATTGAAAACATGCTTAATATGTTTCAAATGCTAGTTCTGCTTGTATTTTTTGAAAGTAAGGGTATCTCAGAAAGGAAATGAGGCTAGGTTAAGGGTTAGGCCCCAAAATCAAATGTCAGTTTCCCTTCTTGTCTAGAAAGTTGGTTGGTCCATGCTAAGATAAAGAAAACATGCCAAAAACAGTTTCCGATCATGTCCCTGGGGAATTTCTCTTGATTCTAAGAAATAAGTGGGAGGTTAGTTGGACCCATATTTTCAGTTCACAAGTGAGATAACTCACTCTGGTTCCCAGTGAAGTGACAGAGTGGCAATTATTAACCTTTTTACTGTTATTAGTTACAAAGGGAACAATGGACTCAGAAAATTCAAGTGACTTGCTCTGTCCTGGGTCACATCAATAGTGATGGGCCTGTATATAAACTCAGTCTTGGGAGTCAATTTTCAAGTCAAATGAATGTGTTTACCTTTAGAGAGTTCCAGTGGTTAAGATGGTTTTGCAAATAGCACTTCAATAGCTCATACACACAGCAAACTCATACAACCACGTGTGGCAGATGTTGTCACTGTGGCAAAGAGCTTCAGATATGAAAGCAGGCCTTTGCAACGAGGTCCTAAATAGTAATAATTCCCTACTTTGGACTTTTAACACCCAAATTATCTCTAAGTTAACCAAATTATCCTCTCCAAAATATATTTGTGAGAATTAATGCAATATTTTGAGTCAGAGAAAACACTGTGTAAAAGAGGATGGAGAACAGATAATAAAATCTTATCTGTATATTACCACATAGTTTATAAGCCTTTTCATAGTTCTCATTTTATTTGATTTTTAAATGCTGTGAAATGAGCAAGGTTGATATCATCATCTTTTTTTTTTTTTCCTAAAAAGAACATTAAGGCTTCCAATCCACAGTGAATAGACTCTAGAGTCAGTCTTTGGGTCACTTCTCCTTAGTGGACTTGAATTTAAAGGCAACAAAGAGAAAATTCATACTGTGAACTACATTTAAATGTATTTTAAGCATATGCAAGCACGTTTGGAGTAAGAAGAGATTTGAGGAGCTATGAACTTCTCAGATACTCCTAAAACAACTCTAGTATACTAAACTAGTAGAGACTAGTATCCTAGTCTCTGGTTATAGAATTATTTTCATCGAGAATTTATGATACAGTGATCTCAGGAAAAGATGAAATTTGACATACCTTTAAGTGGCTGTAGACAATCCCCGCAATTACAGCAAGGCCTTGCTCTCACTGAAGGTCTTTGTTTAATTCCTTCATTGCTGATCTTCTTTTGGAACAAAAGATGAGGTGGGGGTAAATCCAAACAGTTCCGGTTCCTAGATTCACAACTTACTAGCAAGTTCTTTGACCATAAACACACAAAAGACTCTCTTTTGACTGCCAAATGATCCACTAATACAACCCATTTTCCCATGCATACCCATCTCCATCTGGATTCAGTAGCAAACACCAAGGAAATAGAAGAAAAGCTAAAGTTTATCATCATTACTACACCTTCCACTTATATGACATTTTTTTCTTTTCATTGAATCTTTATGTATATTCTCTCTTTTGGTGTTGTCGAGGGAGAGAGACAAGAAATGTACAGATCCATGCAAAGGAGCCCCTGCATACATGCTAACCAGCTACCTTGCCAAAACTTCAAAGCTTCACATGAAGTCATACATATTTCTTGTGTTTCTATCATTCTCATAGCTCCACATTGTGGTAGAAATAATCTGCTTACTTTTAAAGATTGAGAGTCCAGAAATCTGGATTTTTTTCCTCAACTTTAGAATTTAATTATATGATCATTGACTATTGAGATTCCCTTCCCCAAACCAGATAGTAACTAAATCTATTCTAAATCTGTGTTGTTAAATGCAGTAGCCACTATCCACATGTGTTATTGAGCATCTGAAATGTACCTAGCATAATTGAAGGATAAAATTATTTTAATTTAATTTGATTAATTTACAATTAAGTTTAAATAGCCACATGTGACTCATTTCTACTACATTGGACAACGTAGATTAATGTAGGTATTTTGGTTTAAATGTTCTTTATCCTCACTCTTGAGTCATCTACACTCTTGTTCCATACTCATCCAGTATTCTCAGTTAGTGTGGCCTGGCCTCACCAGAAGTGACAACCCAGGGTTGTTTTATACCCACGGGGTACTCTTTACATCTGGAAGAAAGTTGTGAGAGTCATATTTCCACAGCTAGAGACATACATTTTTCATTATCTCTGGGTTTCCAAAAACTGGAACTAAAGGGTGAATCTCAATCTCCATCAATGAATGTACACATGTGTATAAAATTGGGCTATTGGTGACAATCTTTACACACTTCACCCATTTCCATAGGCATGTAAATGGCATTTTGGAAAAGTGGGTAAAGAATGTTACTAATATGGAATAGTTCAGTTCTAGAGGGAAAAAAATGATTCCTCTTGATTTTATGGTAAAATGAATAGATTTTTTTATTTGATTTTATTTATTTATGTCCTTTACATTATTGTGTATTTCCTGAAAATTTCCCACCACCAATTTACCCATTAACCATAGTCCCTTGTGCTCTTTTCTCAAAACAGGGGAGAGAAGAGAAAATAAATAGATCTTGAGAAGCTTCTTTCTGTCTGGCTTCAGTTTCCTCATCTGCAATGAGTTGGACTAGATGTATTTATGTGACAAAGCAAATAAGGCAATGACCTAACAGTTGGGGATGCAATGATTAATCAGACCTGTCATACCTTTAGTAACTCAACTTAGTAAAAATAAATAATAATAATAATGATAATAATAATAATAACTGAACAAAATGATTTTTAAGCCTTTCCCTTGAAATCTGGAACAAGACAAGGTTGTTCACTGTCACGACTGCTTTTCAACATAATACTGGAAGTCCTAGCCAGAGCAATAAAAGAGTAGAAAAGCAGACAAGGAATACAAATAGGGAAAGAAGAAGTAAAGCTATCACTATTTGCAGACGATATGACAATATACACAGAGAACCCAAAAAACTCCACAGAAAACTAATCAAAATAATCAATCAATTTAGTAAAGCTGTGGGATACAAATTCAACACACAAAAATTAGTAGCTTTGCTATATGCAAACAAGCAATCCAAAGAAGAGAAAAATCAAGGAAACCACCCCTTTCACAATTGAAACCAAAAAAAAAAAAAAAATTAACTACCTGGGAATAAACCTAACGAAAGAGGTAAAGGACCTATACAAAGAAAACTATAAAACACTATCAAAAGAAATAGAAGAAGACGCAAGGAAATGGAAAGACATCCCCTGCTCATGGACTGGAAGAATTAACATTATTAAAATGGCCATACTGCCAAAGCAATTTACAGATCCAACACTATTCCAATAAAAATCTCAATGACATTTTTCAAAGAGATAGAATGAATACTGATGAAGTTCATATGGAACCACAGAAAACCTTGAATAGCCAAAGCCCTCCTCACCAAAAAGAAGGAAAATGGAGGTATCATCCTCCCTGACTTCAAACTATGCTACAAAGCCATAATAATTAAAACTGCATGTTACTGGAACAAAAATACACACACAGACCAATGGAATCAAGAGAAAACCCAGAAATCAACCCACAAATATATGGACAGCTAATATTTGATAAAGGTGCAAAGAACATGCAATGGAACAAGGACAGTTTGTTCAATAAATGGTGCTGGGAAAACTGGACGACTACCTGCAGAAAAATGAAACTAGACTACTACCACATGCCATGCATGAAAACCAATTCAAAATGGATAAGAGATGTAGACATAAGACCGGAAACCATAAAATATATAGAAGAAAACATAGGCAAAACACTACATGACATATATCTTAGTAACATTTTTAAAGACTCATCACCCAAAGCAAAGATAGTGAAGAAAAAGATAAACAACCGGGATTACGTCAAACTGTACAGGTTACATCTGTACAGCAAAAGAGACATAACTAAAATAAATAGACAGCCCACTGACTGGGAGAAAATATTTGCACTCCATACAACAGACAAGGGACTGATCACAAAAATCTACAAAGAACTCACACGACTCAACAACAAAAACAAAGCAAAAAATCCAGTCAAAAAATGGGCAGAAGAACTTAAAAGACACTTCTCCAAAGAAGAAATGCAAATGGCAAACAGGCATATGAAAAAATGTTCAACATCCCTCATAATCAGGGAAATACAAATAAAAACCACAATGAGATATCACTGTACACCAACAAGAATGGCACACATTAGAAAAACAGAAAACAACAAATGTTGACGAGGATGTGGAGAAAAAGGAACGCTCCTACACTGTTGGTGGGAGTGCAAACTGGTCCAACCTCTATGGAAAGCTGTATGGTGGTTTTTCAAGCAACTAAAAATGCAGCTTCCATACGACCCAGCAATTTCACTCCTAGGAATATCCCCAAAGGACACAAAAACAGTAATCCAAAAGGACACATGCACACCTATGTTTATTGCAGCACTATTTACAATAGCTAAAATATGGAAACAACTCAAATGTTTATTGCAGCACTATTTACAATAGCTAAAATATGGAAACAACTCAAATGCCCAAAAATTGAAGATGTGGTACATGTACACCATGGAATACTACTCAGCAATCAAAAATGATAAACTAATGCAATTCGCAGCAACATGGCTAGAGCTGGAAGAGATCATGCTCAGTGAAATACACTAGAAGGAAAAAGAAAAATATCGAATGGTGTAACTTATAGGAGGAATATAAGAGAGCCAAATGAGAAATCAGAAGAAGAAAATAGCACACAAATCAAAAACAAAAACTAGCAGGCAACCACAAATAAGAGACTTTCTGTAGGGGAGGAGGAGGAAGAGGGACCAAAATAGGGGATGAAAGAGCACAAGGGACTATGATGATGGTTCACGAGTGAATTGGTGGTGGGAAACTTACAGGTGATACACAATAATGTAAAGGATATAAATAAAATTAAATTGAAGGAAAAAAATGATTTTTCAAGGCCCCAGTTAAGCTCTATGAGTCCGTATAATCTATGAATCCTATAGCTCATGTTAATGTGTGAATGTTGAATGACCATGTTAGCAAGCAGACTGAAGGGTCCCCCAGGACCCCCAAATTTGCATGCTCTACATGGATTCTGACATCTGACACATAAAGACAAAGTTTGAAGGATCTTTTGTTGTCATTATTTTGTATTGTGTTGATGCTTAGGGTGTGAGTATAGCACATGGGTATCCTTCTCAACTTTGCAGCAGTCCAATTTCTCAGCAGTAGTTTAGATTCACATGATTCAGAATATCTGTTAATTTAGCCTGGGTGAGACTGAAGTTTGCAATTTCATTATGTGAGAATAAGGAAATATACAAAATTGTTCCATAAATAAGATCATAGGAGTCAATTTTACCTATTTAAGAATATACATTGTTTCTAAACATATTTTTAGCACATTTATTTTTGTGGTGTGTGTGACTCCCCACCCCGCCAATCCACAGCTCCCTTTCCCACTGCTGATAAAAATGATAAACTGCAGCTCAGGAAATGAAGATATTTGTTAACCTTCAAAAGTTTAATATTATGACTTACATTTCACTTTTGTTTTTCAGATTGGCAGAAATTCTGCAGCCTTTACTTTTCTTTTTACCTTCCACTAAACTACTGGTGCCCATACCCCATCTTCCTTCTTCCCTCAATGCTTCCACAATTTCCCTTATGCCCACTGGTAACTATTATCTTTGTTTATGCTGAGTTCAAGTTTTATTCCTTCTATTAGTGTAGAAATGTTTTTGGGATATTTATATTCTGCAGATGAGTGAAACCATCTGATATCTATCTCTCACTTTTTGATTGATTTCAATCAACATAATCACTTCGAGGTCCACCATTTTTTCCCAAATACCACCATTTCACCTTTCTTCACAGCTTTGTAATACTCCATTGAGTATATGTTTCACAATTTCTCTATCCATTAGTCTGTTGAAAGGCACTTGGGTTAGTTACATGACTTGACAATTTTGAACAGTGCTATTATGTACATAGATGTAGATAAATCCTTTTGTATTAGAGTTTTCATATTATTTGGATATCTAACAGAGATATTGCTAGATCATGTGGAATTTCCTTTTTTTTTTTTTAGAAATCTCCATACCATAAAGTGAAGATGTTTAATGGAAAGATTGTGCATAGAGAGGCAAGAGAAGAAAGGACAATAGTTTTCCAATAAAGCACCTAATGGTACCCATCCCCTTATGGAAAAATGCTAGGCAAACAGGACTGGCCTGAGGCGTGCCACTGAGGTCTGAAATGGTGCCACAAGTCTAAAGCACTTTCTGGCTGGGAACCATAGAAAAGAGGCAAAAGGGACCAGGTAAATTTTTGGGTCAAAAGGACCAAAGTCAAATCACAAATCAATATAACAACTGCCATTGTCAGCCTCTGCATGTATTTCTAACCCACCTGTCTCTTCCAAGTGTCTCTGCAAATCTCTCTTCATGTATTTCCTTCCATGTCCCCCTAGTTCCTGGTGCAAGTCCAAGGCTAAGAAGTGAGCACACCACTCTTCTTGATGTCTCCTCCTTTTTATCCACTTGTCTCTCTCTGTGTCTCCTTCCACATGCTCTTCTGTGTCTCTAAAGCTTTCCCTCACTGTTCAGCTCCATCACTTTTTAGGTAAGGCAGGGAACATGGAACCTCCCTTTTTTATGGAGATGCCTCTTTACAACTGAAAATCCTTTAACTTTCTGCCCAATTCCTACTTACTTAAGGCAGACTCCCCATACAACTGTATGTTATTGCCCTTCCTCCTCACCATTTTCAACTTGGTCTTCTCTATCCCAGTCATAAAGTAAGAACTTTAAGTCTGGGGAAATGAGAAAAGAGTGGAGAATTGACAGCAGAGAAGTATCAATCTGGGCACTTCACCATATCCTGAAATGGCAGAAAATGTGAGGATAAGCATATATAAAGAAGATGACCAGAAAAAAAAAAGAGGATGAAGAGATGAGGAAAAGATAGGACTTTGCTGTCAATTAAAGCAAACATGGTACAAGTTGATGCAGTTTTACAAAACAAAGACCCAATTCAGGATGGGTGGAGAACTGCCCTTCAGATCACTCAGGAAGCAGAGAACCAATTAAGGAAGGAAACAAGTAGGGAAGCACAGAGAAGCACCACAGGCAGTCCCTCTCTGACACAGCTGTTGTGTTGCCCTCTTGAAACGCAGAGATCCAGCCATTTTCTCTTTTCTTCCTTACCTGAGTATGAACTAATTTTCACCATAGCTCAAAATGGCTGTAAGTATCTAGACTGAAAAGGAAGTGAAAATGACCCTCTGTATCCCTTATGAACTTTCCCCTAGATCTCTGGAAACCCAAACTAAAATACATTTTATTGATGTCACTTTAGTTCATAAAGCTCCCCAAGGGAGGACTAGAGTCTGGTCTTGAACTCAAATGTTATCTCCTCCTTTCGTCTGGTTGGATGGCCTTTATTGGACGGCCTTTACCAGCAAGCACTACCACAACTACTTGTGTGAAAAGGCTACTCCGCCAGCCCCTGCCCAGACTAGTGAGAACCAGACCCACATCACATAGGGCCAGAGCAGCCAGAGGCCTCGTGACCTGCAGGACCCCACCAACCCCTGCCCAGACCAGCAGAGATCTCATGACTTTCTGTGAGACTCCACCAGTGCCCACCCAGATTTGTGAGATCCCAGGCCCACATCAGGGAGGGTGCCAGAGGTATCACAAACTTCCACGAGACCCCAAAAGTCCACAGCCAGACATGCAGAGGCCTCACAACTTGCTATAAAATGCGTCAGTGACAGCCAAGACCAGTGTGACCCTGAACACAAGTTAGGGAGGGTTCCAGAGCAGCCAGGTGCCTTGTAAGACCCAGCCGGTACCCACCCAGATCAGCAGAGGCCACATGATCCCCCACAAGACTCTGACAGTGCCTGCCCAGAATATAAGAAGCCTCGTGACATTCTACGGGACTCCACCGGCACCCACTTGGACCTCCAGAGGTCTTGACTTCCCACAAGATCCATGCCAGCATCTGCACAGACTGGTGGGATCCTAGACCCACATCAGGGAGTGATCCAGAGTGGCCAGAGGCCTCAGAACCTCCCATTAGACCCTACCAGAAGCTAAGCCAGTTAGGTGAGAACCTTGACCAGTGTGTACGGAGGAGCCATGCCCAAAAGAAACTCCACATACCGCAAAGCTAATAATGGTAAGAAGGACAAATCCAACAAACAGCAACAGGAGTTTTCAACTGAATAGTGCAACAGAGAGAACAAATTTCCAGAACCCCAATTCATAGACATGGAAGTTATATTCTCCCTATCAGATACAGAGGTTAGAATTGCAATATTAAAGAAATTCAAAGAAATGGAAGACAACTCAGAAAAATCAAATGAATGTCCTTAGAAATAAAATCAATGAACTGAAGATAGAAAATGAATCTCTAAACAAGAAAAAATGGAGTTTCAGGATTTCAAAAGGGAAATAAAGGAGATTAAAAATTCAGGAGTAACTCACAGAAGTAGACTAGATCAAGTGGAACAATGTCTCAGTGTAACGGAAGATGAAATGTACAAAGGACTCAGGTAGAGAAGAAAAGGAAGAAATGAAATTTTAAAAATGAAGACACAGTCTGCAAACTATCTGACTCCACAAGAAAATGCAACATAAGAATAATGTGACTATCAGAAGGGGACGGAGAGAGAGAAAGGAGCAGAAATGTATTTAAAGAAATAATGGAGGAAAAGTTTCTGAACCTAGAGAAGGGAATAAACGTACAAATCCAGAAAGCTAAAATAACCCTGGCATACCTAGATAAAATGACATGGACAACAAGACATATAGTGGTGAAATTTCCAGAACTGCAGGACAAAGAAAGAATATTAAAGATGGCAAGGGAGAAGAAGCAGATAACCATAAAGGAACATCATTCAACTAACATCAGACTTCTCTAAAGAATCACTACAAGTGAGGAAAGAATGGAATGGCATGTTCTGAATACTTTAAAGATAAAAATTGCTAGCCAAGAATACCCTATCCTGCAAGACTCTCCTTCAGATGAGGGAGCAATAAAGGCCTTTTCAGACACAGAAAAGCTCAAGGAGTTTGCAAACATTAAAACACCCCTCCAAGAAATATTGAAAGGAGCTTATGCACTAAAACCGAAAAGAAGAACATACAAAAAGAACTAAATAAGGAAATAAATAGACCCACAAAAATTAAGAATAAAATGGCAACAACGGACTATCACATATCAATTATCACTTTAGACATAAATGCACTGAACTCACGAAGTAAAAGACACAGAGTATCCATCTGGATCCAATAAACTGAATCCAACCTTCTGCTATGTCCAGAAGACACCCCTAAACTTCAAAGACAAAAAAAAGTCAAAATAAAGGGGAGAACAATTCTAAAGCAAATGGGAATCTAAAGAAGGCAGGGAAAGTCATACTTACATAAAACAAAATGAAAAGATAAACTCATGCCATTTGCAGCAACATGGATGGAGCTAGAAGGGATTATGCTCAGTGAAATAAGTCAGAAGGGAAAAGAAAAATATCGGATGCTTTCACTTATAGGAGGAATATAGGGAAACCAAATAAGAGATCAGGGGAAAATAATAAATAAAAAAAATTATCAGGCTACTATAAATCAGAGACACTCTGCAAGGGAGGGGGAGGCAGAGGGATCAAAACAGGGGAGGGAAGAGCACAAGGGACTATGGTGATGGTGCACGGGTGAATTGGTGGTGGGAATTCTATGGGGACTACACCAGAGAGGAGAAAGCAAACATTGTACAAAAATGAACAATGATATAAAATATATATAAATAAATAAATTATATAAATTTTTTTTGAAAGACAAAATAGATTTCCAGTTTAAAAAGGTAACAAGACAGGGAGGGATACTATATAATGGTAAAGGGAATGATACTTCAGGAATACATTATACTCATGAACATATAAGCACCAAATGGAGGAACACCAAAATACATTAGGCAACTACTAGCAACTCTGATAACAAAAAGAATTGGAGAAAACACATTTGTGGTAGCAGACTTCAACTTCCATTCTCATCAATGGACAGAAAATAAAGAGATATAATAGTCTTAATACAGGACATTGCACCCCTAGAAAGCAGAATACCCATTTTTCTCAAGCACACACAGAACATTCTCCAGAATAGGCCACATGTGGGGACACAAAGCAAATATCAACAATTTCACCAAGATTGAAATCATACCAGCATCTTCTCAGACCATATATAATCAAATTAGAAATCAACTATCAAAAGGAAGAAAGATAATTTTTTTTAAAGATTTATTTATTTATACATACAAGCTGGGGTACAGGCCAGAGGCACGGGGCGGCGAGAGGGCTCACCAGAGACAGAGCGGGGAGCAGAACAGGCAGATCAGAAATACACTGCTGAGGGGAGCAGCAGGCGAGGCAGGAGAGGTCTGCTGCGCCATGTGGGATTCTCCCCGGCTGGGCGTCGAACTCGCATCGCACACCACCAGCCGACAGCTCCACAACGCAGCGCTCAACCGCTGCGCCACCAGGGAGACCCAGAAAGATAATTTTTTAACATGGCAACTGAACAACAAGCTACTCAAAGACCATTGGGTTAATGAGGAAATCAATGAAAACATTAAAAAATACTTCGAGACAAATGAAAACAAGCACACAGCCATCCCAAACTACGGGATGCAGCAAAATCAGTGCTGAAAGGGACAAATAAAGCAATACAGGCCCACATCAAGAAACAAGAATGAACCCAAACAAACAACTTTGTCTCTCATCTTAAAGAACTAGAAAAAGAAAAATCCAAAAACCAACAAAAGAAGGAAATAATAAAAACCAAAGCAGAAATAAATGAAATAGAAATTAAAAATAGTCCAAAAGATCAATGAAACTAAAAGCTGATTCTTTAAAAAAGTAAACAAAATAGACAAACCTCTAGCAAAAATCACTAAGAATATAAGGGGGAAATCTCAAATACATAATATCAAAAATGAAAGGGGAGAAATCACAACAGATACTGCAGAAATTCAGAGGATAATTAGAGACTACTATAAACATCCATATGCTAACAAATTCAATAACCTAGAAGATATGGATAAATTCTTAGAATTATACAATAATTCCAGAATGAATAAAAAAGAAATAGAAACCCTGAACAAACTAATCACAAACAACAAAATTGAAACAGTAATCAAAACTCTCCCCCCAAAAACTAGAGCCCAGGGGCCCCTGTGGTGGCTAAATGGGTTAAGTGTCATCCTATGAAGCTATCTGCAGCCACTGCAGCATGAATTGGATCCCGGCCAGGGAGCATCTCACATGATGCAGCAGACCTCTCCTGTCTCGCCCACTGCTCCCCTCAGCAGTGTACTTCAGTCAATCTGCCTCTTCTGCTCCATACTGTGTCTCTGGTGAATCCTCTCACCACCCCACACCTCTGGCCTACACCCCAGTTCTTGTACGCATGAATAAATAAATACATACATACATACCATCGTCCAGAACCAAATGGCATTCCAAGTGAATTCTACCAAACCCTCAATTATGAACCATTGCCTATCTTACTCAAACTCTTCCAAAAATACCACACACACACACACACACACACACACACACACACACACACACAATTACAAACCAATTGCCCTGAACAGAGCTGCAAAAGTCCTGAATGAAATTCTACCAAGCCAATCCAACAATGCATTAAAATAATCATACACCATGACCAAGTGGAACTCCTACCAGAAACACAAGGATGGTTCAACATCCGAAAACCACAACAACAACAAAAAAGATAAAAACCATATGATCGTATCATTAGGTGCTGAAAAAGCACTTGATAAGATACAATATCCATTTATATTGAAGACCCTCAAAAAACTGGGGATAAAGGGAACATACCTTAACATAAAAGCAATTGCAACAAACCCGTGGCTAATATTCTCAATGGTGAAAAGCTGAAAATTTTCCCACTAAGATCTGATACAAAACAAGGATGTCCACTCTCACAGATGGTATTCAACATAGTATTGGAAGTTCTAGCTAATATAATTAAACAAGAGAAAGATATAAAAGGAATCCAAATTGGGGAAGAAGTAAAGCTATCGTTATTTGCAGATGACATGATAAACATAGAGAACCCTCAAGATTACGTGTAAAAACTAACTGAAGCAATCGGTTTAGGAAACTGGCAGGATGTAAAATCAACACACACAATTCCTATATGCAAACAATGAGATAGTAGAGGAAGATATTAAGAAAGTGACCTCAGTTACAATTACACAAAAAAAATTAAATACCTAGGAGTAAATCTAACAAAGGAGGTAAAACATTTATACAAAGAAAACTATAAGATATGTTGAAAGACATAGAATACACAAAGAAATGGAAAAATATTCCATACTCATGGCCTAGAAGAATCTACATTCTGAAAATGACCATCCTACCTACCCAAAGCAATGTACAAATTCAGTGCAATCCCCCCAAAAAAATATCAATGGCATATTTCAAAGCACTGGAACAAATACTACTGAATTTGTATGGGATCACAAAATGGCCAGAGCAATCTTGACAAAGAAGAAAGAGAATGGAGATACCACACTTCCAGACCTCAAACGATATTATAAAGCCATAATGATTAAAATATCTTGGTACTGGAACAAGAACACTCACACATACCATTAGAATAGAATTGAGAGCGCAGAAATAAACCCACATATACATGGACAGTTAACCTATGACAAAGAAGCCAAAAACATACTCTGTAACAAAGCCAGCCTCCTCAATAAATGGTGTTGGGAAAACCTACATGCGAAAGAATGAAACTAGACCATGATCTTACACCATAAAATAAAATCAACTCAAAATGGATCAAAGATTTGCATGTACAACCTGAAACCATAGAACATATAAAAGAAAGCACTTCATGACCTAAGCTTTGGTGATGCCTTTAAGGATTGGACCCCAATAGGAAGCAAAACAAAAGAAACGTAAGTAGCTGGACTGCATCAAACTAAAAAGCTCTGTACAGCAAAAGAAACCATAACTGAAACAAAAAGACACCCCACTGAATGGGAGAAAATATTTGCACATCATATTCAAAGAACTGATATCAAAGATATACAAAAAACTCATAAAACTCTACAAAAACAAAACAAAAATACCCAATCAAAAAATGGGTAGAACAACAAAACAGACACTTCTCCAAAGAAATACAGACTGCAAACAGGCAGATGAAAAAATGTTCATCATCACTTATTATGAATATGCAAGTCAAGACCACAATGAGATACCATCTCACCTCTGTGAGAATGGCCCATATTGAAAAGACCAGAAATAACAGGTACTGGTGACTATGTGGAGAAAAGGGAATCCTCCAACACTGCTGGTGCGAATACAAATTGGTCTAGCCCTTGTGGAAAGCTGTAGGGAGGTGACTCAAAACATTAAAAATGGATCTGCCAATTGACCCAGTAATTCCACTCCTTGCTAGGTATCTACCCACAAAATTCAAAAACACAAATTCAAAAGGAATCTTGCACTCTTCATGTTCATTGCAGCACTATTTACCATAACTGAACTATGGAAACAATCGATGTGCCCCAGAACAGATGAGTTGATTAGGAAAATATGGTATATATGCACAATGGAATATTACTAAGTGATCAAAAAAAAAGAAACTCATGCCATTTGTGGCAACATGGATGGAACTGGAAAGGACTCTGCCAAGTGAAATAACTCAGAAGGAAACAGATAAATATAGGATGATGTGACTAATATGTTTGATAACTAAACGAAGAGTCAGATAAAGACAAGCTGAAAAACTAACCCTTGATAGCTGACTACAGATCTGAGTCACCAAGGAGGGATGGGGAAGGGAGGGGAAAGAACAGAGGGAAGGAAGCACAAGAGTCTGTGGTGGTGGAATATGGGTGAGTTGGTGGCAGGCAGGTGCACTATGTTGGTGATACCTGATGGGGTTATCCCAATATTACCTCAATTAAAAATTAATTAATTTTAAAAATTTTAGAACAAAAATAATGGAATATGGTGGAAGACTATGCGTGCTTTGGTGGTGGGAGAGCTGCAGTGACCACACCTGATGAGAAATCCTATGCAGTCAAAATAATATATATAATATATATATTTTTAAAGATATATTGTATTTGTTTATACACCTAAGAACTGGGGGGTAGACCAAAGGTGCAGGGGTGAGAGGATTCACCAGAGACAGAGTGGGGAGCAGAACAGGAGGATCTACTGAAATACACTGCTGAGGGGAGCAGCGGGAGAGACAGGAGAGGCCTGCCACGCCATGTGGGTCAGCTCCTTGGCCGGGGATCGGACTCAGTCCATAGTGGTGATAGTGCCGAGACCCGACCCCGAAGCCACCAGGAAGGCCCTGGGGCTAAGTTTAAAAAGTGTTAAAATGAACAGCACATAGTTGACTGCCATGTCCCTTTTCTCCAGAAGCCAGACAAAGCATCCCATAACTCTAACATTTCAAAGTCCAGCCAAAGGCCAAGGCTTTTACCTAGCTTTGAAATTTTTAACACTGATGATGTCAGTTTGGAGAGGTGTTGGGTTCAGAGAGAGGGGTCCTTAGGTTACCTCTCAGAAAAGTTTCACCAGAGCTCCCCTTTCATAGGCACAGGATGAGTTTTCCCAGGAGGCAGAGATGTTTAGTTATATCCCAAAATGTAGGTTTATTATTTTAAAAAGGATGCTTGCACAGACACAAGCAGGCAGAAAGAGCTGCCCCTGAAAGGGACAGGTTTGTTACAAGAGAGGCCTGCATAGTCACAGGCAGGCAGCCTTGGGAGGAGAGCTGCCGCTCCTGTTTTGCAAAGGGAGAAAGCTGGTGAAGAGAAACACCTGCACAGTCACAGGCAGGCAGGGGAGCTGCATTTTGCCAGTGCAGAAATTGCACTGATAGAGTTCTCTTCTCTTTGAGAGGGGACCATTCCTTTGTGGAATTGCTAACTATTGTTGGGTAAATTACTTCTAGAATGTGACAAGGTCGATATGCTGACTCTCTACAATGGCCCCCGATCTCCATATCCCCACCTCTGATCTGCATCTCAGGATACTTTCTACAGCAGTCTGATACTTGCTACAGCAGTTAGAACCTAAGGATTTTTCATTCCTATAGCTGGCTTAATGACTATCTTCATTATTTCTACACACACCTCCAGTTTCTGGTCTTGTGGTACCTCCATCCTAAATTTTCAACTCTTAGCCTCCATCATCAGGACCACTGACGGCAAACCCAGTCATTGCAAGCCATTCTCAATGTGACAGGGTGGGCGGTGGGGAATCACTTTGTTTAATGCCAGTGGAGAAAAAGCATTGTCATGGGAATTTCAGGAAACCAAGCTCAAACTTTTATCCTATAGGATACAAGGCAACAGAAAAGACTTCTAAAATATAGAGAGTGAGCCACAAATGTCATTAAAGAAGAGGGGTGGGGGAGAGAGAAAAGGAGAAGGGGAGAAGGAAAGGGGTGAGAAGGGAGAGGAGGAGGGGAGAGGAAGGGAGATGAAATTTATCTTGCCTAAGATCAAGTTTCACATAATGCTAATTAGATTACCATATACTGGTAAGATAAACTTTCCCCGCCTACAAATATTTTAAGCTCCCCCAGTCATAAGATTCAGAGAGAACTAAGATGGACGGAGTGTATATTCCTTCCTGCTTCCCATTTTAGAGCAGCTGTGTGATTTCCTGAAGATTTTGTTGCTGGAGCTAAGGATAAAAGTTTTAGACACCCAATAAATAATATGCAAGTCTCCAGTTTCTATTCTCCCTCCCTCTCTCTGTCTTCCCCTCCCCCACTTTGCACCAGACAAATTCAGGCGTGCTTTAAACCGTGTGAGCACTAATCTGAAAGAGGAAGGAGAATCTGCATGCATTGGCTAGCATATGTGCCCTGCCCTCTCGCCTCTTGAAAACAGCAGCAGCCCATCTTCTCAAAGAAACTGCTAAAGAGCAGACACCTTGTAAATGAAGTGCACTTTCAGGGAATTCAGAGTCACTGTCCAGCTAACCTACGCTAACTCTCCGGGAGATGAGTAAATTGGATTTACTGAAGAATTTAAGATCGTCTGAGTGTGAGTGCAAAAGGACCCTTAAAGTTAGCAGGTAAGGAGATTCAACATTTCAATGCTAGGACCAGAACTGTAGGTAATAAAAGTACACTGATGGGAGATTTTAGCAAATACTTGGGAGTTTGGGGATAACTAATCTGCCTTGCTTGCTTTAAATTAGGCTGGTTGTATGAATTCTTTCTGCTTTATTTCTTGGTCAGATGTTTGGAAATCTAATCATTTTGTCAACAAGTATTGCTCAGTGCCTTCTGCTAGGGGTTCAATGCAACAAAATATAGATGGCACATTCACTCATGCCTTTAGCACTTTTCCAACTAAGTCAGAAAAAGTAGGACATAATTTAAGGAATCAACAGTATTTCTCTGATCTGTTATGACAGTTTTCTTAAATATGGATTATATATATATTGACTGCTGAAGGTAAACCAACCAATAAAGATCTAGTATTTTCATAAGGTAGCTTCACATTTCATTGTTCCTATACCTGTTTTACAAATGAGGAAATAGACTCAGAAAAGTTAAGAAATTTTCTGGAAACGCACTACACAGCCAGAAATTGGTGAGTTCTGACTAGAGGCTGCAAATTGAAAGCTCTCACAACTATAAATGAATATAAGGAAATTGGGTGATCTATGTATCTAACATAGACCAAGTTTACACAAAGCCAACACTTCATACATTTTAATCAAAATCTTTGGCCAGGTGCATTCCCGTATGTAGCAGCAAAGAAGCTATTTTCAAGGGTAAACAAGTGGGTTGGTCAGCTCCATCTCTAGCTGAAAACACTCTTGATTTCAGTGGTTGTTACCTTCCAGTGCTCTGATTGTTGAAACCTAGACATGACTATACATTGGTCAGGTGGTTATTAAGAAACAAAATGCAATTAAACCTGGACTTAGGACTTCATTTTAGTTCAAATGTATTAATGAAATGTTTCCAGTTTGTCTTTCCACAAATTGTTTCCAGTTTTTGTTTATGGTATCTATTGCAATTATTCAAAAGTATTTTCTATTGCTGTTTTACTATTAATTGCCCAGTTAGAAGTGAATGCTCTGTTTACATGGTACGTAACATCAAATACTGTATTTGCAGCCATCCCCTTGACAAAAACATCTTCCCAGATCCCCATATCTTCCTGCATATAAAATAAATCAGCCTGGGATCCAGTGAATCCAATTAAAGTGGTAGGTTAAATAACGTTTGCAGATTTAGTTCAGTCTAAATCTGGCATTTAAGTATCTTTCCAGGCCAGAATCGCCCATTTTATTTCCTACTACACTTTCCTTCTTACGCGTAATCAAATCTTGGATTTGTTTAGGAGCTATGTATCTGTGATAAAAACAAGATTCTTCCATGGTGCAGCAAATTATAAATTAGCCTTTGTAAGTATCATAGGCTGATAATAAGGGATAAATGGATGACACCAATCTTTCAAATTTATATCCAGTGTCATGAATTTGATGCCCTGAAGGGTAACTATCATATTTTCCCAAATAACGTAGCTCTGCATGGACCTCTACTTTGATCTATTTTGTTATTTTTTGATGCTCTTAGTAAAATATCTCTGATCAGTTGCTATCCAGCTGAACAAGTATCAAATAAGCTCAGTACTGTATGGCACAGTGCAAGTCAAGTTCCCTTAGGTAACTCACAATGTCGGTGGGAATACAAGATCTACAAAACATAAAAATATAAGACTTGGTGGTGGGAATTTTATGGGGGACTATCCCTGAGAGGAGAAATCAAACATTGTACAAAAATGAACAGTGATGTAAAATATAAACATATTAAAATTATATATATATATATATATATATATATATATATATGACCATAAACTAATGTTTTTCAGTGGCAAAGGAGTTTAGGAAAGAAATATAATCATACGTTGGGCTGAATGGAGAAGGCTTCACAGAGGAGATAAAATGAGATGAGCTTAAAAGAATATCTAGGATAGGGAACCATATTGAGCAAATTTTCTATACACAAACTAAGTGGTCAATATATGTTGTTTGACAAAAGGTCAAGAAAAAGTCAAAACTAGCAAAGGTCCATAGAGCTGAAGCATACAGCAAGGGAGGAGGAGGGGGGTGCAAAACAGAGGAGGGACGAACACGGGGGGATATGGTGATGCTTCACGGGGGATATGGTGGCAGGAGAACTATGGGGACTACAGTGATGTAAGGAAATTTTTTAATTAATAAAAAAAGTGAAGACAAGCTAAAATTTTGTTTGAATTCAACTCTAATTACAGAAATGATGTCAGAAATGTATTGTGTCAGAAGTGAGTTTGATATCTATAGGATACCTGGAGGGGCCCCATTTAACTACGGTAAAGGAATTGAGTTGAGGAGTAATAGAAAATAAATTTGGATAGAAATTTAAGGTCATATTATTAAACACTGAATTGCAGGTATTTTATGACAAATCATATCAACAAAATTTTAATAAGTCAAGAAATGATGAGAAAACCCTATGAGTACATGAGTCTGGGAATGTTTCATAGGCCTGACCATATTTGGGAAAAAAAACTGGGACAGAGAACACTTAATGAGAAGTTAATGAGACTCTAGGGTAGGTTGTTGACAATGAAAATGGAATGGAAAGGAATGCAACAAATATTTAAAAGGAAAAACAGATGGAAATTGGTGGATGATTAGACACAGGCAGTGTAGGAGAGGAATAAATCAACTGTCTTTGAAATTTTGAACCTGTGGGCTATGGGCACTGCTACTATTCATAGAAATAGTTAATCTGGAGACGGAAGTGGGATGTATGAGACAGGATGAGTTCTGGTTTTGACCTAATGAGTTCAAGGCAATGACAAGAATTCCAAGAAGCAGTGTTTGCTAGATAGAAACGATACCTGAATATAAGTGATGAGTGAGAAGTGGAAGCCAAAGTCACAATCTAGGGAGTGTGATAGTGAAGCCTAAAAGAATGACAAGCTGAGAACAAGGAAATCTAAGAGATGTCTGAAGACTGAAACTTGTGCAGTGCCTTGACTTAGGGGCAAGAGGCAGAAGAGGGTCTTGAGAAATAAGAGCCACAGAAATATATTCCTCTACTCAGAAGATTCCAAGAGTCTGGAGGGAAGGTGCGAGGCTATTTTTGTAAACCTCCCCTGCCCAGCAATAACTACCACAGCGCCTTATGCACTTCATAGGCACTCAAAAATGTAAAGTTATTCTAATAAAATCAAACACAAGGGTGTTTTACTTCAAGCTGTCTTCCAGTTAGAGCTCTGTCATAAACTCTGCAACTTCACAGTGGTTACTCTAAACTACCTTGTTGCATGGATTTCAATGGGAAGGAAACCAGGCTTAGATTACTGGGAGTTCATTCTCTTAGTCAGCCGTGCGTGTTCCAGCAAGTTACTAAACATCATTATTTCTTGGTTTTCTCCCATATCACATGTAGTAATAAGCTCATATGGCTGTCTTTCAGATCTGTTAAACTGATAAATATGAAAACAACTTAAATACAAACCACCCTCCGAAAGGATCTTATTTAAAGTCTGTTCCAGGAGAATCGAATATACACTATATAGAGCATAAATGACTGCATGTGGAGGGAGCACAGCTAGTTAATTTCTGCTCTCAGCATTACACATCTAGACCACAGGCCTCATTCTAAGCATTATCAGTGTCATCCTACTCATAGAGCCTGTCAGTAAGATCCAGCCTTCTGGTTGCCACTAACTCTACACTCTGCAGGGGAGGGGGAGGGAGAGGGATCAAAACAGGGGAGGGGAGGGCACAAGGGACTATGGTGATGGTGCACGGGTGAATGTGTGATGGAAATTTTACAGGGACACAAAGGAGGAAGCATACATTTTTTTGTTTTTTTTTTTTAGATTTATTTATTTATGCATACAAGCTGGGGTACAGGCCAGAGGCGTGGGGCGGTGAGAGGGTTCACCAGAGACAGAGTGGGGAGCAGCACGGGCAGATCAAGAGAAATACACTGCTGAGGGGAGCAGCGGGTGAGGCAGGAGAGGTCTGCCGCGCCATGTGGTAATCTCCCTGGCCGGGCGTCGAACTTGCGTTGCCGCTGCAGACAGCTCCACAGTGCAGTGCTTAACCGCTGCGCCACCAGGGAGACCCAGGAGAAAGCACACATTGTACAAAAAGGAATAATGATGTAAAATATACATATAAAATTAAAAATAATTAAATATTTACGGTTGGTATTTAAGATATATTCCTATAAAAACACTATCCACCTTTTTTCATTAGCTATTATTTTCATTAAGACCATTGATTCTTAGGGACAAACATTAAGGATCAAAATATTTTTTATACTGAATTATGGATTTAACACAATATTCTGCTACTATGTCATAAAATTACTTGTCCAACCACAGACTAAGATATGATAGAAATCACATTCCCAGAATATACAGGTAGGTAGGTATAGTGCATGTATCTCTCCCTCAAACACAAAGACTTAAAGTCACTTTTTGCCCTCACATTAATGTTATTTGGTTTCAGGCTACATGGATGCCTACATGGTATGATTGGAGAGGGAGGCATTGAGAGCCAACTTTCCCAGCTCAGTTAGGTATGAGCACACTCCATGTACATAGATTCATATTAATGAGCCCTACAAAAGAGATTCATGAGTCAGAATGCCAATTTATGGATTTGTAACAAGGAAATACAATTGTTAACAAGGCTGGTAGACTCATAACAGGTGATGGCATATGCTCATCTTTACAGAAAAGGCAACAAAGGAAGCCATTTAACCTGAGGAGGTAAATACAAACATCTTAGATCCATTCATTCATGTTATAGTACTTGTGCTAAAACGTTACTGACAATAACTTTTACTTTCCATTAAAAATTCTTCATTGAAAAATTAAATCTTCATAGGTTGATCGAACAAACCAGTGTTTAAACGTAAGTTATCAACAAACTCTTGTTATCCTGCTTCCTCATGCCATCCCATTTTGTTCCATCCCACCAATATTCCTCCCTTTTTTGTGCCCCACCAGTTTTTCTTCTGGGTTTTGGCAGGGGGCGAGTAGCACATTTGAAAGAAAAATCTATACATGCTTGGAAGAAGTTAGTTAGGGAGGGACCGTGGTAGAAATAGGGAGAAAGCAACAAAACGGAAAAGCAAACATAACATAGACCCTTGGGCACGTAAACACAGAGTTAGTTTTTGTTTTGATGAATAAAATGTGATTATCTTATTTAGAGTGGAATCACACATCCCAGACATTTGAGCTCCTACTTAGCTTGATGGAAAAGAAAAGGGAGCTAAGATCTAGACTTTGATTCTCACAGTGCATCGGACCTTTTAACTCTTCCTAAAATGGAAAGACAAATCCAGTTTGGAAACACATCTTCAGATATCAAACATAGTAAGATAGTTAAGTGAACTAGAGCTAACAATAACAGCACTAAAACATCTTTAACACATCTTACATATTTAGTCCTAAGTTGTTAAGATAGGACTCAGAAGTATTAAAAGCTTCCTTTCATTCCAAATTGGTTACCCTTTATACTTAATCTGAATTTGAATTCTTAAGACAAAAGCCTTCAATAAAAAGTAATCTCCTAGACAATAAATATCTTGTTTCCAAGATCCAAGCCTCTAAGTACCAAGGAGATAGAGGCAGGTCTCAGAACCTAGGGGGAGTTCCATGATGCTGAAAATTAGGGACTTACATAGGTATCCCTGGAAGAAATTATGTCCTCCACTTAATGCTTTATCAAATTCAAGAAGTGTGTAAAAGTGTTAGCTATCTGTAATATATTTCCACCGCCCAGACTATCCTCCCACCATGCACCCACACTCATGCACTCCAGAGGATCTCTATTGTCTTTTAGTGACTTTCATTTCCCTTCAAGCCTTATGCATCACTTTGATTACACAGGATAAAACATTTATGCCATGGTAATATGTAGGGGGGCACATTGTATAATTTACTGTGCCATACTCTCCAAGACTCAACTAAAACTCCCAGTGCCTGTCTGCACTCCACCCTCACTGAAAATATTCCTGGCACAATATCTGTGCCCTGCCCCCAAGCTTGTTTGGCTAACATAATATGGTGGCTTCCCTGGCCACCACTGCCCCCTTCCTCTCACTCTTCTACCACCATTGTAAGCCACAAAACTCTGTGGGCCAGTCTCCCACTACTGGCACTGAACTGGTGAATTTTCCTGTGAGCCATATTCATTTTTTCCCCAGTTGTACTTGGGCAAGAGATTTATCCAAACTTCCCGATTCTGCCATATTGTCCATGTGTCATTAGTTCTCAACACCATAATCCAAATTCTTTTGGGACTTGACAGTGTCTTATGTATGAAATCCAACTCTCTGACCATAGAGTGGCTGATTTGATGGGTGTCATGCTTTCCCCTTAAGAAAGAATTAGCTACTGCAGAATGTCTTAGAGCTCCCAGCAATGAAGTATTAACATCCCTGCAGTTTCTAACGCCAGTGAGAATGACGCTAAGCATATTCCTGGAAATGCCAAGTAAAAAAACTTCTTATGATAATAAAGCTACAGTGATGACAGGAATTTCTTTCTAATTCCCTTCCCAAGATCATTTATTACCATGGAGGAAAACCACTGGCACCATTAGTACAAGCCCCGTTGTTTATAGATTAAATCCCCATGGAGAATGTATAGCTTTTCTCTAGTCAATCAACAACCAATCACTCCATTAAACATTTAGTGATGGTTTTCTGTGTACACAATGTCATAGGTTAAGCTTTGGGTCCACAGAACTTAAGGAAAAAAATGGCTGAACTCTTTCTCCTCACCTAGGGGAGTTCACAATCTACCTAAGGAAACAAGATTCCTACAAGTTAAAAGATACCATAAAAGGTAGTAGAATACTGACCGTCATAATATTGGTACAGACAATAAACATACTACAGGTTTGAAGAAGAGAGATAGGAGTGTAAAAGGGGGTGCCCAACAACGTGGCAGGGTGTGGAAACTGAGCTGAGCTTAGTATGAGTAGGATAAAGTAAAAATTTACAATTTTTGGTGTTTTATTTTTTACAAAACACTCATATTTGCTGATTCTTCTATTCATTCGTGCAACCATTCAACAAACACCTACTGTATGAAAGGATTAATAAAGCACTCTCTCAGTTAATTAAGTCAATGGGGGAAGGTGAAATCCCTCCACAATGTGCACATATATCAAATCACATTGTACACTTTAAGTGTTTGTACTTTTGTCAAATATTCCTCAATAAAGCCGGGGGTAAAAAATTGTCCCTAACCACCCTCAGTTCAGCTTTGTAGGACAAACAGCACAAGCAACTTTTTTTTATACAATAATAGGATGCATGGAAAATAGAAAAGAGGGCATTGAGGAATTGAACAAATAAGAGTGGGGCCCCACTAATCTGCACCCTCATGAAAGTAAGTTTCCTGTATCTTGTCACTGCTCAGAAGTGGAGGAAGTAAATGCCTTAGAAGGCTAAAGCCTCGTCTCAAACCTCCCCCACTTCCTCTTCTGCTTTGGCCGGGTCCTAATCACCCCACCTCTGCAGGCAGTCATCCAGCATACTAAGACCATCCGGTGCATGCTAGTATTTACTAGAAAGGTGAAGGAAGTCTGGGGGGTTTGGGGGCATTCATCTTAACAGTCAAACTATTGTCTAATACTGATTTAATCTTTCAGAGTCTCCTGTTGGTTGAATTCAAAGTCACCCATCACCAGTTTCACCCAAACCTTCCAGTTACACACATCCTTGTGTTTCTAGATTGCCATCAATCTATAACCTAAGCCACTTGTGAAGTCTTCTTCAGTCCCACCAAACTTTTTTTGCCTTTGTTTTTAATCTAAAGCTCTCATAGTTCAAGTACCTTTTAATCTTTGCCTCTCCTCATTGCCTATGTGTGTGGGCTCATTTGCCCCAACCCCCATTCCTTTCTTCTCCAGTGATTTGTAAAGTGCCCATCCATGAATCAAGAGTCATCGTTACACTCTTCATTTTTCAGGCTTCTTTTTAATAGACTTATTCCTCCTAGAGGTGTCTATATTTCATTTCCACATTACACTATTGTCTATATTCCTGTACAGTAGCACCACACCAAAAGCATACTCTCCTATCTACCCCCTAGGCGCCTACCCTGGGCAGTTACTCTATTACAAAAAAGGACTTAATACCACAATTGGTCATCCAAAGTTGCTCAATTTAGATAAGAAAGAGAGCAAAAATGAACAAAGCAGCCTCACTACCATTAACTGGCTCACCACCTAAATGGGTATGACAGACATGTAAGCAAAAAAAGCAATTACAGCACTGTAATGAATAAAATAATATAACCATGAATCAGAGAACATTTTTCGAGACCAACAACTTCAACTTGAATCTTTTTTTTAATGGCACCACCTCCATAATTTTTTTTAGATTTTTATTTATTTTATGCATACAAGCTGGGGTGCAGGCCAGAGGTATGGGGTGGTGAGAGGGTTCACCAGAGACAGAATGGGGAGCAGAACAAGCAGATCGACTGAAATACACTGCTGAGGGGAACAGCGGGAGAGGCAGGAGTGGTCTGCCGCACCATGTGGAAATCTCCCTGGCTGGGCTTTGAACTCGCATCACTGCCGACAGCTCCAGAGCGCTGCGCTTTAATTTGCTGTGCCACCAGGGAGGCCCTTAACTTGAATCTTGAAATATAAGTAGAAATTTGCCAAATTTACCTCTTTGACCAAGTGAAAGTAGAAGAGTAGGCATAGTTCAAGTACCTTTAATTAGCTAAGGCATTATGAGATAAGGGTCCTGAACTAAGTTGGTGGAAGAAAGAGGGTCAGGAGACATGGTGAAATAAGAAACAACGTAACTTGGAGTTCACATGTGAGGGATGAGATCAGGATAGGATAGAGTCAAATATGATTACCAGATTTGATGCCTGAGTGATTGGAATACTACTAATGTCAGTGAAATAAAAACATAAAAGTCAGTTAGAGTAAATGATTTTGGAGGGAAGATGATGTATTTTTTCTTTAAGTCAGTTCAAGTTGAGAAAAGATGCAATATAAGATAAGCAATCTAATAAGCAGTTGAAAATGAGAGACTGATATTCAGATGAGTAGTTTGTGGCTGAGAGAGATTTAAACCATCCACATGAAATTGATCTTTTTAAACTATGGAAGTTGATAAATTCCCCAAGACAAAAAAGAGAAGCAAAGAACTAAATACCAAACACTGGCATTTCACAGATCTTAGTGTGCACTGACAATCTCAATGGGCAACCTGACAAAAAATAAAATCAATGTAATTTAAAAACCTGTCATTGGGGGCCTCTCTGGTGGCACAGGGGTTAAAGTCTCAGTGCTATCTAGCTATCACCAGCCACTGAAGAACGAGTTCGACCCCCAGCCAGGGAGCTTCCCGCATGGCACAGCAGACCTCTCCTTTCTCGCCCACTGCTTCCCTCAGCAGTGTATTTCAGTTAATCCCCCTGTTCTGCTCCCCTCTCTGTCTCTGATTAATCCTCTCACCCCCACACCTCTGGCCTACACCCCAGTTCTTATATGCCGAAGTAAATAAAAATAGATCTTTTTTTTAAAAAAGGTTATTGATGAAAGGAGACCAAAAGGAAGAATAGGGACTGGAGCAGCAGTGTGACAGCAGAACTGGTCTGACAGTTGTAGTCCTGGTCCTGTCACTGCTTATATGGTCTTGAGCAAGTAATCACCTCCCTCCCTCGTCCCATCCCCTGGTCTCAGATTTTTCACATGTAAAAAATTCCAGTGGGCTTGGGTCTAGAACACTTCTCCCTCAAACTAGCACTTATTCTTGGAATAACACGGGCATATTCTAAAGACATGAGTAAATAATTTTCTTTAAAAAGAATGACATAAAATCTCATCAGCTATTCATTATGTTCCTGCTGTATATGCAAGGTACTATGCTAACCATTGTAGAAGAAAAATGAAGTAAAGCGGAAGTAAAATAGGAAAATGAAAGCATAAAATCCCTACTTTCAAGGAACTTGCAATCTAGTTAAATCTACTGGCCTCAGTTTCAATGAATCCAAAGTAAATCATAATTCAGCTGTCAAATTTAGGTATGAGTATAGTTGGATGAGGGAGAGGCAGGTTAAATTTAGCTCTTATACAAAATTATGCTTACTAAATTTTTGCTTTGATTGAATGTTCTGAAAAAAATCCCTATTGTTATTTCAAGTATTATACCAAGGGAAAAATAAGAAAGTAATGTAACAAATGAACTACAAATTTAGTGTGCCCCAATAAAGCAATTTTGAAATGAGTGAGTCTGTTCAGAACATTTATTGAAGAACAGGCTGTGAGAACACCCAATGGACTATGGTATAGGAGTATGGGTGCTTTTGTGGTGGGTGCCCTACAATGATGACACCCGAAAGGGAGATCCGCTATTTCTAAAATACTACAAGGATATGAACCAATAGTACTTGAATAAAAAAATTTTAAAAAAATATTTGGTGGGTACCAAGTACTAGGTTCTGCAGAAACCATTCATATTAATTTGAACTGGCCTTTCTCTTTGTAAAAGTATATAATTTAATAGTAGAGATTAGTCAAATACACAAAATTACTATGATAAAAAACAAAAAGAGGTAGAAGCAAAAAGCAAGTAGAAACACGAAATTGAATTCTGTAGTTTAATCATCAACTTTTGTGGTCAACTGCTCTCCAAAATTCTAACTTCCTGAGAATATCCTGTACTTAGTTCTCCTAATTCTTCATTCCACATCTAACCTATCTATCTATCCCTTTCTTCTCTGTATCCTCTCAATCTCCCTTTCCTTCAGCTGCAAGTTCTACCCCTAAACCTCTTCAAAGAAGTCTCCCATCTCCTTGTCTTAAGTGAAACTTACTGAGATCTTCCCTATCAAAAGTAAACAGCTTATTATTCTATATCCCATGTACTGAGAGACCTAGTCTATTGGATACCTCTTGGCACACTGATGCTACTTTAAACTACTACTTCTCTACGGTAAAGCAAAAAGTCATTCATCTATGCTGCCCTGTAATCTTCTTTATTAATATAATAATGTGTTGACCTCTGGTTTTCCCTAATTCAGTGACTATTTTGACATTTAGTTTGCAGTCTTCTTTTCTACTCCAGATCCTGCTACCTCCTTGGTAATTTCATCTTCCATGTGACAACCAACCCAGCAAACTGACTTCAAATTTTCTTAACACTTTATATGGAACATCCATTCACCTCGATCTTGGTTACTCATTCCAAGGCCCACACTTAGGGCCTTTGTTATCATCACACAACTGAAATCTTAAACTCCAATGTTCCACACTCTGACCATAAGCTCCTAGACTTCCGGTTTTGTCACTTCCTTATTGCCAGCACACCAGTCCTTAAATCTGAGTGAATCTTCCAGTCCCTTAGCTCCTCCCTTTTTTTCCCCAATCTGTTTGATTCTTCATGGTTTCACTTCTAACCATTCTTTTGGTAGTATTATCAATTTCCTTATCATATATTGTCCTTCCAAACATTTGTTCTATGACCCCCAACTTTATATCAGTTTAAGCATTTGCATTTTTTCTTTTCTACACACAGGCTGCTGAGCACTAGTAGAATAAATCACACCATTGTACAGACCAGGATCATTAAAATCCACATTCTCCAAACTCATTTGGGGCTTCAGTCCCTTCTTGGTAAGATTTCTTTCACATTCCCCAGAGCCACTATTCAAATTTTCACTGATATTCAGAAGACCTGAACTCCAGTGAGGCCCTCTTCTCAACAGACAACATTGTCTTTTACTTCACCACATAAGTTAAGTCTCTGGTCCTCCCCGGTGGCGCAGCGGTTGGGCGCTGCACTGTGGAGCTGTCCGCAGTGGCCAGCGGCGATGCAAGTTGCGAGCTGGATGCCCGGCAGGGGAGATTCCCACATGACTCGGCAGACCTCTCCTGCCGCGCCCGCTGCTCCCCTCAGCAGTGTGTTTCAATCTGCCTGTTCTGCTCCCCACTCTGTCTCTGGTGAACCCTCTCGCCACCCCACACCTCTGGTCTGTACCCCTCTGGTCTGTACCACAGCTCATATGCATAAATAAATAAAATCTTTTTGAAAAAAGAAAGTTAAGTCTCTCAGGAATAAGCAATTTCTATCTTTGCTGTTCCGCTTCCTCTTTCCTATACATGTCAGTATTTTTCCTCACTCTGCACCCCCTTGTTTATCTGCATTCCCTAGAGGATAAAACCCAAATTCTATAGTATTATGTAGAAGACGCTTTATGATCTAATTTCTGCATTTCCTGCTTATTTTCTCACTTTTAAGTCTCACAGTCCAAAAATACATAGATACATAGACCCAAAGATGCATACCTGGGCACATATACATTCTTCATCTTATATTTCATCCCTATCACACTCTTTGTTATCTGTTCTCTAAACATGCCAGACTACGTCACACCTCCAAGCCTTTACTCATTCTGCTTTCTGTCCCTGCCTAGAAAGCTCTTCTCCGCTGCCATGCTCTTCTCACTTTTATGCCTTTACTACCATTCATGCACCATCTATTATTTTCATTCTCTGTGTCCTATACATACTTCTGTTATAACAGCTATAATGGTGTAGAAAATTTATTTTTTGACATATCTGTGTTTCCCTCTAGTAAAGTATAAAACTTCATGGGGAGAGTTTAGAGTTTATGTCTTATTTTCCAAAAGATCTTACACAGTATTAATACATGATAAGTAGCCAATATATCCTGTTTAAGAAAACTACCTAACATATCACAGTAGTAGACAGTATGTAGGCTATGCTTTAAGAGATGGTCTTAAAGATGGTTAAATCAATAGCTGATAGCACCGAGGACGACATTTCAGATGACAAAATGGCCTAAGCAAAGGAAAAGCTATCAAATGAGGGGTGGAGCTAGTCCTAAGGTCACATTTATATTATTAAACATGCAGTAAACCATCAGAAATTGACTCCATAAGGTTAGGACAGAGTATTATTGTGGCCTTAAATGGTGGTTTAAGCTTAATTTAATAGGTCACTGGAGACCTTTAAGAGGAAAGTGATATGATTAGAACTGTGCTCTAAGATGAATAATCCAGCATAAGTGATAAGGACAAACTAAACAGCAGAGAAACAAAAAAATTAAAAAGCTGTAATTTCTAACAGTCAGTAAACACTATTCCCATAGTATACTAAAGAGAGAGCAAAAAGATCAATTCTTGGATTTTATACAGTTGCAGTCTTCTGCACAACAGTTTGTTCAACATTTAGCACCAGTATATGAATTGGTTTTATGTTCAGATTTGGTTCATGTCTTATGGAATCTGAAATTGAATAGTGTGGTACAGTGAAAATAGCACTGAACTGTGAGTCAGCCATCCTGGCTCTGCCACTAATTCTGTGTATTACTTTCAGCAATCATTTTATCTTTCTGGGTCATGAAGGGAGTGGGGTTGGATTAGATGTTCTCTAAGTGTTCTTCCGGCTCTGACATTCTATGAAACTTGGTCATTCAATTGCAAATAGAGACTTTATAGCCAGTTCTGGAAACTTCCATCATGAGAGTAGCTCTGTTTAAGAATAAGACTTATTTACAGTATCCTGACATATATTTCCTTTTAAGTGATTTGTTCACAGTGACCTGGTTCACCTAACAGTTGTGTGGAAACAAAGATTTCATCCCTTCTTTTATGACTCATTCTGTAATTGTATCTGTTCTCAAACCCTCATAAAAGCCTGAACACTGGGGTATTGCTAAGTTACTCTGTCCTGTCATTTGTTGTAAAAGTGTCTAGGTAGCACTGGTAGAATTTCTCACTAATTGAATGTGCTTTAGAGAAGCAAACTTCATATGCTAACAGCTTTACAGTAACAAAAGGAAGTCTGAGAAGTCTAGTATTCTGAAATTTATATTTTCTTCTATCGGAAATCAGGACGTTTTGAGAGAGAAGGTATGATTAAAGTGGTGTTCAGTCAAGACTATCTCCTCATTGCTGATTTATGAACAAGTTTGAAGCTTGCTTTCCTCACTATATCTCTTCATTCCTTCCTTCCTCTCTCTTATCTTTCCTTCCTTTCTGTCTTTGACTTGCAACAAGACAGTACATTTCCTGATATTTAACAACCTACACAAACTTACTGTGCATTCCTTAGTTATATATCTAAACTGATATAATTTTTTAATTACAGTTCACCCCTGCCCACCAGTTGGTAACAACTGCATAAGATAATGATTCTATTTCCTTGTCTATTATCAAGGATGTTAATAACAATGGCAGACCAAGGTAAACCCTGTGAAATATGGCAATATCAGTCCCAGAACACAAATCAATTATTGTTCTCATGTATAATCCTGGTACCCATTCAATGCCACACAGTAATGGTTTTGAGGGTTTAATATGTCTTACATTCTGGGCTAAGGTTTCTTAGAATATTAAGATGAGTGAGACATATTACCTGCCCTAAGGAGCTTCAGGTAAGAATAATTAAGTATATGTGCAGAAATAACAGAGGTTTTTAAATTTTTTTTATTTAAGTAACATTGTATTATAATATCATATGAATTTTAGGTATGCATCATTATAATTCAACACCTGTATATACCAAATTAAGATCACCAACATAAAAAATATTTTTGAAGGAATGGATATAGTATTAGGCAAAATGTAGTTCCATAGTTACACCATAGTCTCATTCATTATTATTCAGTGTTGTGAAGGATAGAATTTAAAGTTTCAAATCAGGCTGGTGAGCTCTTTAAAAAGTCAGCTTCATTTCCTCTTAATATTTCTTAGTCCTTAATATAAAGTGATTTTTATACCTTTACCAATATCTTTGTAGACATAGAACTTAGAAATATAGTTTCCAGCCCCCCTTTTTAAAATTGTGCTAACATTGGTTTATGTCATTGTTTGTGTTTTAGAGTTATAGGATCTCCCCTTTCAGGTATTGTTACTACACCACATCCACCACCAAAGTTATTCTCTAAAATTTCACTTTAACCTAAGGTTAGAAGAATATTTAATCTTCTGAGGCAACTTAGTCAGGTCTCAATTGATATTTAATCTTACTCTAGTTATAGCAAATCAAACCATTAATCATATAAGCAAAACCCAAAGAGATGTGTTCAATTAATTAATACCTTCATGTGCCACTGACTTACATTCATAGATCATTTCCATTTTACCATATTCACTAAGAGTAAATACCTTAGGTATGTACTTGTCAAAATCGCAAAACTCTATGTATTCCTGGCATTCAGGGAAATAAGGTACAATCTGATCTCCCGCACCAAAGGGTACCCAATATCAGTCAACTGTTTTCCCACTGGGTCCTCCTTTAATAGCACTATATGCCGTTTTTCAAGAGCTTCTTTAAACTCTATATAAAATCCTGCCTTTATGTGGAAACTTTCCTTTGCATTCCCAGTTTTTACTATATTTAACTAAAGAACTCACCTAGACTCAAGGCAAAGATTTCTGACAAGCCCTTTCTGTTGGAGCATTTATATGCAGACTAAACTCTTTCACTTCTACCTTGCCAGAAAAAAAAAGACCCCTACCTGAAGTTCCTTAACCCACCATTCTTACCTTTCTGTTTACAAGTTCACACTTCCATGGCTACCACTCTTTCACAGATTTTTCCAGCTTGGCTTTGAACCACCATTTCCTCCCTAGAAAATTCCTCTGAGACATTTATTTTTTCATAGGAGTCTCCAGGGACTCTCCTAATGCACAAGTTCTATGTACTATCCTCCTCTTGAGTGTGGGTGAGACCTGTGAATATGAAGGGATTTTGTTCCTAGAGGTCAGAGAAAGAAGTCAGAAATATTTGAAGAGCGATATCTCTCCTGATGGCCTGGGAGAAAGCAAACAGCTAAGTTGTGAGAGAAGGGGATCACGTGCTGAGGGTTTTCAGGTGGCCTCTAGGAGCAGAGAATGGTTCCCAGCCAACAGCCAGCAAGGAAACAAGACTACCATCACATTATAACAACCCGCCAGTGATCTTGGAAAAGGATCCCTAGCCTCAGATAAGATCTCAGCCTGGCTGACAACATGATTGTGGTCCAGTCAGACTCTAAGCAGAGGAACCAGCTAATTTGTACCTGAACTCCTGACACACAGAAACTATAAGAAAATAAGTGGGCATCGTTTAAGTTTGTGATTTTTATGCAACAATAGAAAACAATACATTTTCTATCATTTTTTTCTCTTTGTAATGATAATCACTGAATAAATGGAGACCAAAAAGTCTGATTAAAAGTTCTAACCCTTGTATTTTAGTTCTAAAGTATTTAAAATGTTCTGTCCAAGGCCACCATTGCACTCTTAAATACCAAATCTTACTTATGGACTTCATTTTCTTTGGTCTTCGGAACATTTGAAATCAATGACCACATCCTAGCTTAAAACTACTTTTTTTTTACTTAAATAATAGTATACGTTATTTTTTTGCTTTCTTCTTGTTTCTCTTTAATACTCTTCTGCTGTCTCCTCTTCTTTTATTATCTTCATTTCACAGATGAGGAAATGGAGTATCATAAAGGCAGGGTAACTTACCAAAGGTCACCTAGTTAGTAAGTGGAGAAACCGTGATTCATACTGAAAACTATCCTGGCTCAAAAGCTATTGTGCTTTTGCCACTATAACCACATTGACCTTGCCTCAGAAAAATTAAGCTGAATGTTTCTCTTTTCTTGAAGGAGGATTGGTTTAGTGTACCAAAAGTCTTTATTTATAAAACAGAACTTGCTATAAATAAAAGAAGTGTGAAAGTGATGGGTTCATCAGGGAAAGCAGAGCTGTTTGACTTCATCCCTCACCAAGTCCATTAGCAGTCAATGTTGTTTTAAGCTCTTCCCTATTACTGATACCGGGGAAATGAGGCCTTTCAAATTTAACAAAAGGCAGTGCCCCAATTGCTTACCTATCACTATCTTGGTTCCACACCTGTGCACACATTTGCAAGACTACTCAGGTTTAGGAAACAACAACATTGGGATTTATTTAACAAACAAGGAAAAACAAAGAATTACTAAAATCAACATATGACCATTTACCTTACTTAAAACAATGTCCAGTCTTTTAAGTCCCAAAAAAATAATAAAGATGGCGTCTTCCCACCACTGCTGATGTAAAGCTCTTCTTCCAGACAATAGGCCACGATTCCAAAATGGCATCTTCTTTCTTCTGTTGATGGAGTCTTCCCTCTACTGCTGATGTGGGCCACAATTTCATAATGGCGTCTTCTTTCCGACACACACTGATCAGACTGTAGGCCAGGTTCCAGCTCACGAGGACGAGACAGGACGCAACTAGAAATGCTCCCAAAACTGCCGTGATGCCACTACACAGCATCAGGCCAACAAAACTGCAAACAGCAACTACAGCGGCCAGACGGCCCATCAGACTACACTCACGCATTTTGGAAGGTGCCCACTTCGGGCCTCTGCCTTTTTCCTTCCGCTGCAACAAAAACAAAACTGGGAGCAGTTTCCGTGGCTCGGCTACTTACAAAGCCTCTAAAGTTTCTGGCCCTAAATCTTCATTCCCACATTGTGGAGGGCTACCGACTCCTGCTTCTCCCTCCTACCTCACAACGACTGTCTTTTTAATTTCACATGATGGTGTCTCTCTTCCTCTTCCTCAGTCCCCCTTTTTATCTCTTTTCAAAAACCCCGCCCCAACCACAAACCTCGCTCTTTACCGCATGGTTTACCTGGGCTTACCTGGGGTTTCAGATTACCTGGCTGCAATTTAGAGGGCTAGTGCCCTCTAGGGGCACTAGCTTACCAGACTTTGGATTCAGCCCAGTCACATTACTACACAGTGACTAGTGTCTATTTGGTAATCTCTTAGTTTAAATAGATCTCTCAGATTGAAAATTCCACATAGCTGGCAAGAATTATGAGCATTGAAAGTACACAGGCAATTACAAATCATTAAGCAGTCAATAAGCAGTTCTCTTTCTCTTTGCTAACTATGACAGAAGCAGTTTCACCTAACATACAATATGTCTTCTACAACTTATGTGGTCCTCATTCCTGTTTAAAAAACTTTAAGGATTTTTTTATTTGAACACATATTTTTGAATTCTAAATTTTAAAATAACTAAAGTGTATATCACTGTTTTAAACAACAGTCCTCTTACTTTCCCATAATGCAAACTGAAAATATTGTCTGCCACCCCCTCAATACCACAACCCATATTTACCATTTAAAAGGTTACATTTTTTAAAGCCAACAAATTAACCATAAAATAAACTATGTTCTATTGTGTATGTAAGCCACATCTTCCTAGTCCACTCATCTGCCTCTGGGCACATACGTGGTTTCCATAGCTTGGCTTTTATAAATAGAGATGCAAAGAACACAGGAGTGCATTTCTCCCTTCAAATTAGTGTTTTGGAATTCTTTTGGTAGATACCTAGGGATGGATGGCGGCTGACTTGGTGGTGCTGTGGTGTGGTAACATATACTTGAAAGGTGTGATTCTGTACTTCTAAATCACATACGATGTTGTAAACCAATGTTACCTCAACAAGAAATAAATAAACCATGTTTCTTTTTCCTCTAATTTTGAACTTTTTCATTATCTTCCTATATTTTGGAAAACAAAATGGTTCCAGTATAAATTTTTAGTTATCCTTTACTCCTTATAAACTTACTAGGTCTATCTCTCCCCTAATGTGGACTATTTTGGTTCCTTGGGTCCAATAACCCAAATATATGCATCCTTTTTCTCAGGAAAAAAAAAGTTTTATAATTTTTTTTACTATAACAAAGTATAATTAGTACTGTAAAGTGTCCAAATTATAATAATACATCTGCTCTCTTTTGTTTATTTTCACAAATTTTCTCAGTGTTTTGGAAACCAAATTCCACAATTAAGGCCTTCTCTTAAGATCATTTTGGAGTCCAAATGCCAAAGCAAATAAAATTTGTATCTTATTCTATTGACAAGTTTGCCCTGAGTTTGCCTTACTAGGGTTGTCAGAGACAGCAGGTATATTTGATTACTTCTCAAGATATTTCATATAAATAATGTTTGATTGCTCACAAAAATGTCTATAATGTGTTCATATTTGCTAAATAGCAAGATAAAAACATATGTCGCATAGTTCAAAAGATGATCAAAGTGGGGCACAGCTAGAGGTGGGCTTGGGAATAAGGTGTTGGGTAGAAACCATGGATACATGCAAATAATGACAGGGTAACATAAAAACAAGTTAAACTCTGGTATTACAAGGCATGATCTCATGACAAAATCACTGATATAAAAAGAAAGGATATTAGCCTGTTTTGGAAGTCACTATGCTTCAGCCAAGGGATATGCCTGCCAAGACAGCCAGAATTTTACATTAGCATATCAGGGTAACCTTGTCCTTAAACTATGTTTCCCCAAGAATCACTATTCCAATACATTAATCTGTCACTTTCATTCTACAGCATATTTTTGTTTGAGATAATTCTACTTCCAAAAGGATTCCACGGATTTTTCAAGGCTCTCTTTCTAAGAGTCTTAAGCTCTCCTTAGTACTTTCTAGTGGATTTCCTTTTCCCAGGTAGTAGCACTTCTTTTGTGTCTGCCATTATCACTTTGCTCTGTAAGAAAGAAGGTTGAATACGAGACTACTACTAACTTGTGGAGCAGATTACCTGAAATACAGGGTTGGGACTTGATTGTTGTCATGTGTAGACTCTTGCACACCAGTAAGACAGGATGAAGCCAAGGGTTAAGAATGACTAGTCTGGCCATGGTATACAAGATGATTTTGAGAGGGAAATTCTTAAAATTAAGGGGGTATAAAAGGCATCTCCAGAAACTATAAACTCTTCAGCATGGCTAAAACACAAGGTATATGTGAAAAGTAGATTATAAGTCATCTATATCTGAGGTAGTGAGATCCAGAAGTGAAGCAGCAGTAGGAATAAAGAAAAATGGAGAGGAAAAGAGTAAGATTTGGCATTAGATTAGAGAAATGTTAGCTGGAAGTGAAGCAAAATTGGGGAAAAGATTCCTCCTCCCTTCACCCTCAGTTTCTCAGATCTGTGCTGTTTTCCCCATCTATAATTTTGCCTTTAGTTGTCTTCAGGTCTCAGATTTCCAGTGTCTTCCTGTTCTTTTCCTCCTGAACTCATCAGCCCTAGCATAACCCTCCCAGAGTCATTTCATGTAACCAAGATGACAAGCTGATAAGTTTGGGGCTTGAGTTTCCTAAAAACAGTATCATTTTAACAGGAGTAAAAACTCTATTAGAAACTACAGAATAGATTTCAGGTGTCAGCTAAGAAATGCATGGATGGATGGATGGATGGATGGATTGTTGGTCCTGGAACCCTAAAGTCATATGATGAAGCAGGATGTGAATCTCATACAAGAAATGATTAAAAGGAACTAATAAAGATAATATATACAGGGGACCATGGAGATGGATCACGGGTGAATTGGTGGTGGGCTGCCCAAGGGGAATACAAAATGTAAAAGACACAAATAACAATAAAAAAACAAAAACAAAAACAAAAACAAAAAAAAATTAAAAAAAAGGAACTAATAAAGATAACCTTAAGAGCTTGTCTCTTAGGAGACCTGAAGAATGGTGATAATGCTGCCAGAATCAGAGAATCTGCAACTTGTTTTTATAATACAAAAAGGATAAGACTAGGAAGAAAGACCTGTGAGCTCTAGAAATTAGGACAACATTACATTAGAAAAGTAGTAGTTAGCCTAGAAACCATTGTCAAAGGTTGAACTACTGTACTGCTTTTAGACCAAGCCTTTTTTGACCAAGCCTTTATCCTGAGTACAACTAATATATTCAAAGAGGAATGAAATGAGTCCTTCTCTCAGATTTTCATCTGAGAAAAACTAGTAGTCTCAAATCAAGCTTACGAACAATTTATGATCTATTCCTTTTCACTGAAGCCATAGATCACTTATTCTACTTGTTCTTTGTTTTCTCAGATAAAAACTAAACCAAAGGAAAAAAGTATAACCTGATACTCATAGCTTTACAGAATGGCAAACAGAGAGGAACTTCAAAGATCATATAATCCAATCTTATTGTATTGCAGATAAGTGAAGATAACCACAGAGAAGTAATTTGCTCAAGATCACACAGTAAATCATCCACCAGATCCTGAGGTATGATCCAGGTCTTCTGCTTACTATTTCTAGAAAAATTCAACCATGCCCATTTTCACACTCCATGCAAGGATTCACTTTGATTTTGATAAATCTATGAAATGATATAGAAAATTGATTAATTCAAATCAACCAATATTTGAAAGGCACTGTACCATGTATAGCATGAAATACAAAAAGAATAACACTCTATTATTGCCATTTAAGTCCAGTGGGACTGGGGTGAGAAGACTGGGAAAGTTTAAATTGAATAACCACAGAGACAACTACAACACAAAACAAATTAAAATTGTCAAGAAAAATACAGACAAAATACTGCAGGACTTCAAAGGAGAAAAATATTACGCTGGGTTAAGAGGATTAGGAATGGCTTTTTGTTTGACTAGAAACAAAAAAGGAGACACTATTTTATATATATATATATATATATATATATATATATATATATATATATATATATATATTCATTTAAGAGAAGACACCAGCCCTCAGACACTTGTAGATCACCAGCTCCACCTGGACCACACTTAGAAAACACAACAGTATACAAGTCATTCTCAGTCATAGGTAATTGTATTGCAGCAATGATAGATAAAGAGTATGATATATGAATTGAGACCTTATATTCTTAGATTCTATCTGTAGGCTTTCTTATTTATCTCATTCATAGGAGTTTGACCAGGTTTCAGGTTAATGGAAGCTAAGGGATGATGCAAAAAGAGCATCAGATGATAGATAGATAGGCAGACAGACAGATAGATGATAGATAAATAGATAAATTTTCCCCATGGACTTAAGATGAGCTAAGTAAAATATCAAAAGATCTAAGGTAACTCCTGAGTTAAATAACTGAAATCAAAACTCGTACATCCACACTTTTACTTTGTCACCTCACCTTCACCATACAGAAACGCAGATAAAAATGGTAGAATCCAGTTTTGGTGTAAGCTGCTGTCAGAGACAAGTATGCTCAAGGAAATTGAAAAGGAAAAGTGGGCAAGGAGTGAAAGTATCAAGTGCCTTCTGTGTGTAAAGCTCAGAATCTCTAGAGGAACCACAAAAGAACCTTCAGAATTTCAAACTTGAGAAAACACTATGCTGTTGCCCTGACAGTGGGACATTTACTCATTTGTGCATGTAAGGAATGGGCTAAGTCATAATTGCTATCATAAAAATGAACAACTAGTACACTAGCCTGGTGATGTTATACTTCTCATAGATGAGTCTTAGAAATTCATAAACCTTTTCTCATTCTATATTCTGGAGAAATACAAGCCTTGTCTAAACACAGAACTGTGACAGAACCAAAGTTAACTTTCTCCATCAATGAGTGGAATTATAATTTCGGGATTAGAAAGGATTTTTTCATTCCATATTCCATTTTATCTATTTTGATTACAGAGGCATAGTACAAATGAAACAAACAAGTTTACTGCCTGAGTAGCAAGATATTAAGGCCAACTCAGAAATTCCCCACCTTCAATCCATACTTCACTCAAACTGCTAGTAGTAGATTACCTGGAAAAGGAAAGAAATCTCAGAAACTGGAGACCTGAAAAGTGATGTAAGTATAGTGTGGGCTCAAACCGCAGTACTGTAGCTATAGGTTTAGGTTCCTACTTATAAAACTTGCCTGAGTTTTATGCTTCTGCATTTGTTTTATTTTTCTTTTGGTTTATTTGGCAATAGAGAGCCTTTGGAACATTTCATCATATTTCTACTTCTACTTCTAAGAATAAACTAAAGGGAGATGTGTATTTTATGGGCACTTGGACCACAGATAAATGAAAAGCAGCAGTCCCTGGGGTCCTTGCAGACAGGGATGAATGTCATAGAGCAACACAGATTTGAAAGAAACTGTTCAGGTTACTGCTGTTACAAGAAAGCCTTTCTTTGATAATTTCTTGGAGATCTGTTATACTTTGTTAGTTTCATATGTAGTTTAACTGGCAAGAAGAAACATACACTCATGAAAAGCTAACTATAGAAACTAGAAAGTAGTTATCTCTGACATACAACATATACCAGATTCGTGATATAAATAAATTACTAGTTTATAAGAAGAATCCAAAGTCCCCTAAGCTAACTTCCTTCAAGGAAACCTGTCCCTAAGCAATCCCAGACAGATATACTCTATATTTTTAATATTCTAATTTTTCTTCCTAGTAACCTACGTCTTGGGACATAAACTTCCAAATCATTTTTTATATATTTTTTATTGTTATTTATATCTTTTACACCAAATCATTTTTCCTTTGAATTTTATAACTGCTTAGAAGAGAAAATGGGAAATACCATGGTTTAATTAAGAGAGGAATACTTTTATAATACTATGTTCATCTTTAGATACAGAAGTTACATGCATATAGCAGCAAACACCTGCTATCAGCCCTGGTCTGTTTTATAAGTTGCCCCACTGGGGATGTAAAATTAAATGGAAGGGTGGAGAAGGAGGCACAAAATCCAATGAAATTTTGAAGACCCATCACAACCTAGATCTGTGCTTTAGGCTTCTAAACTCCCATAACCCTTCTGGGTTGGTCCTAAGCTCATTAACTTCCATTTCAATCTTATTATTTCTGCTTAGGCTTCATCTGATATTATACCATAAGAAGCACTGACCACTAACCAGGAACATTTGTGAAAGGTATTGCAGTGCCAGAAAGAGGTATGGCTCTGTTTTATAAATGAATCTTGTTTTTCAACTTGCTAATGATCTTAACAAAGTAATTTCATCATTTGTACTAAAAATTAATTACATTTATGGTTATTGCTTGTTTATATAATCAATACCCCATTTGTTTAGTGCTAGGATAACTCTTACCATCTTGTTTCATATCCTCTCCAAAATTCTGAGTCATTTCTTCTTCCCCTCCAGACTATGAGCTGCTTGAAGGCAGGAATGGAGGCTTAGGCATTTCTGTGTCCATTTAGTGTCTCATTATTGAGGAATCATAGCAAATTCTCAAATTCTATAAAAATTAACTAAATTAACTTAAACTAAATGCTGTTTAAGACACGCAAAACCATCATCTATGAAATGAGAGGCTTAATCTAAATAATCTCTACCCTGAGATTCAATATTTTTGTGCAAGTTTTAGAATCTTCTTTTCATGGCCCAATATAAATCACTGACTTAGTTATAATAAAACAATTGATCCTTAATATTAAAATTTCTAGGAAAGCTTATTTTGATCTGTAAGAACTGGGACGTTTATTAATGGGACTAAAGATCATCTATATGTTTTTTAGTAATGTATTTAACAACTTTCTTTGATATATTTCATCCAGAGATCTTGGAGTTTCATATTATATAGAATGTTTAACAGACAAAGTAAACAAATGATTACTATGTGTCAAGATACGGGCATTTTTAATCTTACAATTAGCCTTATGATTTAGTACCCTCCTTAATACTTTAGAAAGCAACTTCACAGAACAACTTTAGGCCTTGAGGCTGGAAAGATTTTAAATTATAGTACAATGAAAAGATAACTAAAAGTGATTTTTAAGGACAATACCTTCAAGTAATGACTGATTCCATCATCTACTCACTTATTCACTCAGTTAACATTTACTGAGTGTTTGTGGGCAAAGCACATATGTTTCAGCCCTGTGTGAGATGCCTTCATATATATCAATCAGAAAATCTGTGAGGGGAGATAACAAATGCATACAAATCATTAATCTGCAAGATAGCTTTATAGTTTCCTGAGAGAAATTAGAAATTACTTGGGATAGAGGATGAAGGAATGCTTGGTCAAGAAAACATAATTCAAGCTAAGGATTGGTAGTTTTCTCATAAACATAGATGGAGGAAAAGGAATTTGAGGAAGAAATGCCATGAAAAAACATAAATAGGTGGGGTAGTGCATGTCCCTGGTATAGTGAAATAATGGTTGTATTGAACTATAGAGTATAAGAGAAAACCTAGGAAATTTCATTTATAAACAGACTAGAAAGCATTAACTATCAATGGATTTTTCTGCTACTCTCTATCAAGGCTCGCTTCAGCAATTCATGAAAAAAGTTTTCAAAGTGTGCTGACTAATTGACAGCCATGTGCTGATATCTGTCCAAAGTTATTATTTCAATTTCATTAAGATTTCATATACTTCATTCCTCACAATGGCGCCAGCTTCCTATAATAACATGTAAGGATCCAATAATAAACATAGGGAATATCTTTTCTGATTTGATTAGAAAGAAGAATATGTGACCTCTAGCTAGTGTTTGTTTTATTTTATTTTCCAGTGTTTTTAATTAGTTATTTAAGAATTCTTAGGTTATAAGAAACATTTTAGCTACAACTGATTTTAAAATTAATACCAAGATTTTGGAGGATGGCACAATGATAAACAGAGCCTTTAAGTCTGGTGAAATCAGAGTCAAGTCAGAGAAAGTTTATCTTTATACATAATATTGACCAAATGCATGATCGAAAATGATGAATTGCCTTTGTGGTAGGTGTGATGTGAGGACAGGCTTCTGCAGAGTTGTTGATCCTATGCCTCTGAATCATATACAATATTGTAAATCAATGTTATCTCAATAAAAAATACCAAAAAAGAAATTTGGATTTTATTCTGAAGTCACTCAGGAAAAATTGAAGGTTTTAGAGCAAAGACATGATATAATTGGTAGCAACAATGCATGGGAAATTATTCTGGAAAGAGTGTGTTGCAGAAGGGAGTAGCAGGAGTGTGTGAGGGTTGATGGTGACAGGAAAGACAGATGGTGATTATCTTTTTTTAAGTTATTTTTCTATTCTATGTTTCTCAAATTTCATTAGTTTGACAGTCATTTACATAAGTATATAATTTGGGAATACAACTTCACACCTCCATATGTGCACATGTTTCACTTATCCTCCACCAAAATAATCTAATACCTTTCTTTTTAAAGTGCAGTTCTTTTTAAATAAAAAAAAAAAAAGGCTGTTATTAAAAATCTCAACACCACCATCTAGTGTCTGACACAGGACTAACAAATCAAACAAAATAGTTTCTCTTTCTTCCACAATTGCACCGGACGTCAGAAAACCAATGGTGAGAGACACAGAACACTGCAAACTGAGAAATAATGTAGAGGTTGGAAATAATAAACTCATTTTTCTCTAGGATCTTAGCTAATCACCGTCAGAGTGATTCATCTTTGATTTTTTATCATATATCAACAGTTCTTGGTGGAAAATAGTACTATTTCTTAATGAAAGGGGGAAAATGGGATGAATAGCTGGGATGGAAGACAGAGCTATTTTAACTGTTTTACTGCAGAGCAAAAGTTTTATAAAAGCTCAACAAATCAGACTTTGTTCAAGTAGTATACATCACATTATATATCAATGAGCTGTCCCCACCTTTTTAAAGAGTAAAAGAAAGGCATCTCAAAGAGCATTAAAGAAATCACTACTTCCACAATGTCTTATCCTTAGATCTCTCTGATCAGAGCTTGTTAACTGCCCTGATTGACTTCCCTGATGCAGCTGAGCTAGGCTAGACAAAGTAACAACCTCCTGCTGTACAAGAGATGACCACATGTTGTTAAACAGTAAAGCTTTGAATGGGCTTCTAGGAAAGAGCATAAGAATGACCAAGTACAAAAATTCCCTCATCCATAAAGATATCCCAACTAGTTTTGCTACATCGTTCCCCAGATCCTTAATTTGTGGTGCACATTTTAGAAATGTATTTCACCTGTGTGGATTTTTTTCCTCATTAAAATAACTAAGTGTCTTCTAAAGTTTCTCCACCTTTGTGTTATTTGCCATAGCAAATTATAGAAACCTAAGTGCCCCAAAACAGATACGTGGATCAAGAAATGTGGTGTATATATACAGTGGAATATTACTCAGTGATCAAAAAAGATAAAGTCAGGCCATTTGTGGCAACATGGATGGATCTGGAAGAGTTAAGTCAGAAGGAGAAAGATAAATACCAGATGGTGTCACTAATATGTAGAAGTAACTAAGAGTCAGATAAAGACAAGTTTAAAAATTAACCCTTGAAAGCTGACTACAGAACTGAAGCATCTAGGTGGGGAGAGAGGATGGATAAGAACAAAGAGGGAAGAAAGCACAATGGACCATGGTAGTGGGCTAAAGGTGATTTGGTGGTGGGTACACTAGAGCGGCACTACCTGATTAGGTATCCAAATAGAACCTCAATTTAAACTAAAAAAATAAATTAATTAAAAAATAATTACAGTCTTGTTGCCTAGAATTCCAAGTCACCTCTAACTCATTAAAAAAAAAAAAACTTTCTCCAGCTTTACTGTTGTAGTTCTAAATAGAGTGAACTATGTTCTAGATTAAGATTCTCCCCCAGGATAGTTAGATTCATTAATAACAAATTTGATTACTTACCCTAGCTATGAGGATCACCAACATGTTACCTAGCACTTTGTGGTCCACTCACGTATTAGTACGTGTTTCTGTCACCAATATCAGGTGGCCGCTCACGTATTAATACGTGTTCATCTAGTCTCCAGTTTTTCACGCCATGGTGGATTTATTTGGAAGTATTAGGGCTATTTCTTTGATCGTACTCAGTCTAGAAGCTTTACACATTGTTTTGGTGAAAGTGTAAACTGTTCTATGAGAGATATTACAGTTTTTTTAACCTGTGACATTTATTGTTACCATCATGCAATCATGGCTGCTGAGAACAGAAGGGGACATGAAAAAGCATAAAGTAGAGAAAATAGTGCTGGGAGCAAGAAAATTCCTCAGAGACCATGTAGAGTATGTGCAGCCAAGAAAAAGAGAAGTGAAACCCGCTTTATTTGTGGATTTTGTTGTGTTCCACTCCATAGAGGGACATGTTTTGAACAATACCACACTCTAATTGATTACTCTGGTATATAATCTCTATTCATTTAAAATTTCATTAAAATATATCCAGTAGTTCAGGAGTTGTGTGTGTTTTATTGAATGCTTATACCATTCATGCGGTGGCACAGAAAATGGCCGGCCCCAAGGGCTGGTAAATTTAAAGGGCACTGGCACACAAAGTGCTAGAAAGCCTGCTTCCTGAGGAAACCAAGCATTTTCTCCCAGACTTTATTCTCCAGGAAAATTCAACTCTTCCAATAGATAGATAGATGATAGATAGATAGATAGATAGATAGATAGATAGATAGATAGATAGATGATAGATACATACATAGATACATAGATACACAGATAATTCTTATTTATGAAACTACTATTTTTAAAGCATTTCTCTAATTGAAAAACAATATCACTTAAATATTTACTGAATGGTATTGGAGTAATATGATTTAAAATAAGACAGAACTGTTTTAACTAGGTTATGAAGATTAAGAAGTCCATCAGACAAACATGGATAGAAAAAGAGAAGGAAAAGAGTTTTCTGAGTGACTGTAGGATCCCAACTCTTTCCTGGGGGCAAGGTGCAATTGAATCCCTTCTCATTTCCCCACTACCTTTGCTTCTTTTTGTGGTCAAAAATTACACATAGCAACACTAGACAATGAAACTGTGGTACTTGTAAGTTATGACCTGGTGAAAATTGACAAGATTTTTTATATGTATATTGTAGGCACCAAGCAGACATTCCTAGGAAACATGGATGGAGTTGGAAATCTGACAGTACCTTCAATCAGTAATAATAGATGCAATGACACTATTGATGACTTCCGCAATCAAGTATATTCTACGTTGTACTCTATGATCTCTATCGTGGGCTTCTTTGGCAATGGCTTTGTGCTCTATGTCCTCATAAAAACATATCATGAGAAGTCAGCCTTCCAAATATACATGATTAATTTAGCAGTAGCAGATCTGCTGTGTGTGTGTACGCTGCCTCTCCGTGTGGTCTATTATGTTCACAAAGGCATTTGGTTCTTTGGTGACTTTTTGTGCCGCCTCAGCACCTATGCCTTGTATGTCAATCTCTATTGCAGCATCTTCTTTATGACAGCCATGAGCTTTTTCCGATGCATTGCAATTGTTTTCCCGGTCCAGAACCTCAATTTGGTTACACAGAAAAAAGCCAGGATTGTGTGTGTCGGCATTTGGATTTTTGTTATTTTGACCAGTTCTCCATTTTTAGCATCCAAAAGTTACAAAGATGAGAAAAACAATACCAAATGCTTTGAGCCTCCACCGGACAATCAAACTAAAAATCATGTTTTGATCTTGCATTATATAGCATTGTTTGTCGGTTTTATCATTCCTTTTGTTATTATAATTGTCTGTTACACAATGATCATTTTGACCCTACTAAAAAATTCAATGAAGAAAAATCTATCGAGTCGTAAAAAAGCCATAGGAATGATCATAGTTGTGACAGCTGCCTTTTTGATCAGTTTCATGCCATATCATATTCAACGCACCATCCACCTTCATTTTTTACACAATGAAACTAAGCCTTGTGAGTCTGTACTTAGAATGCAAAAATCAGTGGTCATAACCTTGTCTCTGGCTGCATCAAATTGTTGCTTTGATCCGCTCCTGTATTTCTTTTCAGGGGGGAACTTTAGGAGAAGGCTTTCTACATTTAGAAAACATTCTTTGTCCAGCATGACTTATGCACCCAAGAAGAAGCCCTCTCTGCCAGAAAAAGGAGAAGAAATATGTAATGAATAGTTTAAACCCATCTAGTACAAATCAATTAAAATTTCCCCCAAACAAGTATTTCCTCTAATTATTTACAATAAAAATAAGTATTTCCATCAATAATGTGCAAATAAATAAGTGTGTGCCTATAAATCTATCTCATTTATGCATCTACCTTATTAGAGGTTGTAGTTATATTTTAAGTGGTAAAAATTCATTCCATAACTGTAAACTAAACGATAATCAGTTTTATGATCATTTGTCCAAAGGTAGAGAACATTTGCATTATTATTACTAGGCTTTCAAGGTATAAAATTAGCAAATAGTTCTCAACTATCCTAATATATCCCTTTGTATGCATGCCATCAGATGAGAACTGGAGATAACCCAGAGCTATACAAAATGTTTTGTCATCCTCTTCCTTTACAGTATTGACTGACTAGACAAAGTAAGGCCATCTATTCCAAAAGAGAATGTGCAAATGCTAAGACAGCCTGCTACTCAGGCAAGTGGTCCTAAAGCAAATGTATTACCTGGAAACAAGAAGATAAACCTGGACAAAGACCAGTTTGAATCTCATTTTTTTTTTCGCTCCCTCCTCAAGGCCCCAAAAGAGAATGGTGGAGTTTTTGTTGCTCATTCTTATAGGGTCGCATAAGGGATTCTCTCTCTCTCTCCGTCTACACTCATACAATCCTCCCTTTAGAATCCAGACCACTGGCACTCCCATAGATGAACAGAGCTTATTTATTTTTTAAAAAGCAGAAAAGGGGTCTACTTTTCTATAGGATTATTATGGGGACCAAATGTAACTACAATAGATTTCTGAATAAAAATTTAAATGCGATATAACAAATTATTTTAAGTAATACTGGTATTTATGCAAATTGTATAACTATGTATGAATTTTCATGATATGCATTACAAGTTACTTATAAGTATTATTTTATGCTTTTCACTTTTATGTTGGCATGTTGACAGGAATATCAAGGATATATTTACAATGGTGTTTAATCACTTCTCGGCCTTTTGGCTAAGATCAAGTGTACAATGCTGTTTATATTACATTAAAAGCTTTGTCTTAAAACAGCAACAATTTCATTATCACTGAAATATAATAATCATGGGCAAGCTTTTGCCAAAGTGTAGCCTGTTCCTTAATTCTGTGTTTCAAAAGATACATTACCACAGAAGAAATAAATGATAATAGTGAAGAAGCTATGAAAGGACAAGTTCTATCTGAATCTGCCACATTTCATTTCTGAAGTTACTATCCCTCGGGGGAAAAATTCACAAAAAAAGAAAGAGAGAAAACCTCTAAGACATACCTGAGATTTGGCAGTACCTGTACTTTTACCTTATACCAATTTTTCCTTGCTTGAGACAAAGATCAAACACATTTATTGTAAAAGGCAGTTGTTAGTGGTGCTGTGGTGGGGGATGAGAATATAAATTTGTGGAGGTGTCAATCTATACCACTGAAACATATACAGTGTTTTAAATCGGTGTTACCTCAATAAACACAATTATAAAAGCAAAAAAAAAAGTCTTCACTTATCATTTACTGAAATTTCTGCCCTTCAATCAATATAGTGTGGTAAAAGAACTGAATGGAACATGTTTCATCCATGGACCATAGAAGCCAGAAGAACTGGATGCTAATCTAGTCTCTATTACTTACTAGTGGTGTAACCAAGTAAATGACATGAACTCTGATCCTGAGCGTCCTCATTTGTAAAATGGGAATAGCAATACTTGTCCTCATTTTCTTACAAGGCATTTTTGAAATTCAAATGATGTCCCAACAGACAGACATATTTATTAGCATATATATGCTAAAGGTTTACCTTAAAAATAGTCTGATCAAATTTTTTAAGTATTTAAAATAGTTTTGTTACTTAAATATTGACAAAGAATCACAATTTTGAAAGAATTAGAAAAAAATATGTCCATAGTTAAATTCTATGGTACATAAAATAATTTTGTTGCTGATCCCTTATTTGGTTCCCCTATATTCCTCCTATAAGTGAAACCATCCGATATTTTTCTTTTTCCTTCTGGCTTATTTCACTGAGCATAATCTCCTCCAGCTCCATCCATGTGGCTGTGAATGGCATGAGTTTATCTTTTATGATTGCTGGATAGTATTCCATTGTGTATATATACCACATCTTCTTGATCCAGTCATCTATTTTTGGGCATCTGGGTTGTTTCCATGTCTTACCTAAATAAACAGTGCTGCAATAAACATAGGGGTGTGTGTATCTTTTTTAATTAATGTTTTTGTGGCCTTTGGGTAGATCCCTAAGAGTGGAATCGCTGGGTCATATGGTAGATCCACTTTTAGTAGTTTGAGGAACCTCCATACAACTTTCCATAGTGGTTGGACCAGTTTGCATTCCCACCGGCAGTGTAGGAGAGTTCCTTTTTCTCCACATCCTCGCCAACATTTGTTGTTGCCTTTTTTAAAAAAAATATGTGCCAGTCTCACTGGTGTAAGGTGGTATCTCATTGTGGTTTTCATTTGCATTTCCCTGATTATGAGGGATGTTAAACATTTTTTCATACGCCTGTTGGCCATTTGCATTTCCTCTTTGGAGAAGCTTACTTACTCTATACAGCCTTCAGGCTTTTGCCTATGTTCTCACTTTCACTCTCAGTCCCACTTTTTTCCCACACAGAAATATACTTAAATCGCCATACTTGAATCTCCAACAAGTTTACCACAAATTCATTCTTCTTTAATGGCACATGTATATATAACATACACCAAACCATTTAGTAAGTAATATTTTATACAATATTTCCATATGGGTATTTTCTCTCAAAATGGAATCTTCACTTTTGTGGAATTATCCGTTCCTTGAGGTTGAAAATTATGCCTCTAAACTACAATACCTAACATTTAATAAGTTTTTACTCGGTGTTAACTGCTTTATCTATATCAATTTGCTTAATGCTTACAATTACTCTGTGAAGTAAGTACCAATATTATTCCGATTTTGCTGATTTTAAAATTGAGGCCTAAGGGGGTTAACTTATCTGCTGTAGGATAGGTGGAATAGTTGTCAGGGTTTTCCGCCTACCCTCTCAGTGATGGGCCTCTGTAGGCCTATGCGCATGCCTAATGGAGGGTGCCTGAAGAGGGGTGTGGCATAGCATGGCTTAGCGTGGCGTGGCGTGGCGTGGCATGTGTGTGCGTGGGGCAGACACTGAGAGCACAAGGAAGAAGAGCGCAGCAGCAGCAGCGAGACCCCGAATTGCCACCAGAGAACCCCAAAAAGGTGAGGATTTGCTGGGGACCATCCTACCTGCCTGCACCTGGCGCCTCACAAGAAAGATGTAATACAAAGCCCAAAAAGCCATGGAGGGCTCCAGGGCTCCTCCTCCTTTCCTTTTGACCTGACTGTGCGGCTCCATGGAGAACCTGTGCTCGCAGTGCCATCCTGCCCCGACACCTGCCCAATATCAGACAACTGAAAAACATCAGAACCAGGGTTCAAACCCAGGCAGTCTGACTCCAAATTCATGTTCTTAATTTGCTATCTACTGGACCATTTTCTACCTTTGAAGGAGTAAGGGGTAGAAGAAGGGAGTTTACTATTTTTTCAGTTTTAAAAAACAGGTTTAATTAAACTACATGCTTAAATGTCTTTTTTATCTTTTATTGAGTTAATATTGATTTACATCATTTATTTACATAATAGAAGTGTAGGACCCCCATCTTCAGGCAATGTTACCACAATGCATCCCCCACCAAAGAAGCCATAGTCCACCCCCATCGACCCTCGTGCTACCTCCCTTCTAGGTTCCCGTCACTCCCCTTCTCCCTTAAATGTCTTCATTATATAAACACATGAACCACGAACTAAATCCTATGATGGTGTTTGGAAGAATATCTTAACAATGTTGTATAGCACCCAAGAACAATGACATTAGAAGAACCTTCATGGTTTTAATTCCCAATGGCTATATAATACCCTGTGGCATTAACATTCCATAGTCTTCCTTTCAAACCTAGTCAGTTATCCCAGCTCTCTTTCATTATACACTTACATTTTTATTTTGTTCAGCCTATATGACTTCAATATCTCAAAAACAATTTAGAATCTTAAAGTAATATTTTGTATTTTACTTTTCTGCTTTATAATTTTTTCAATTAAGATGACATTAGTTTACAATACTGTATATGATTCAGAAATATAGTATCCCACCATTTCAGATGTATGATACGGCACCACACCCCGCACCAAGGCACCCATAATCCTCCAACATAGTCCATTGGCTCCCCTATACCATGTGTTCTACACCTCCCCCACCCTCACTGGTAGCCTCAGTTTTACAGTAGAGTTTCTATGATTTGTTTTTGTCTGAACCTTTGTTCTGTTTCTTTATATTGCACATACGATCAGTACCATCCAGTATTTGTCTTTCTCCTTCTGACCTATTTCACTTAGCATAAACTCCTCCAATTCCACACTCCTTGTTGCAAATGGCTTGACTTCATCTTTTTATAGCTGAGTAGTATTCCAGTGTGTGTGTGTGTGTGTGTGTGTGTGTGTGTGTGTGTGTGTGTGTGTGTGTAAAACATCTTCTTAATCCAGTTATCTCACCTTGGGCATTTAAGTTGCTTCCATAACTTGACTATTATAAATAGTGCTGCAACAAACATAGGAATACATATATACCTCCAAATTAGTGTTTTTGTATTATTCAGAAACATACTGAAGACTGGATTTGCTGCATTATATGACAGATCAATTAGTGTTATTTTGAGAAACCTTCATAATCTTTTTCCAGAGGGGCCGGTGCAGTCTAAATTCCCACTTACGAAAGTGTTCCTTTTTCTCCACACTCTCGGCAACACTTGTTGTTTCTGGACTTTGGGATATGGACCATCCTCACTGATATGAGGTGGTATCTCACTGTGATTTTGATTTACAATTTTTCATGTGCCTAATGGCTATCTGTATGTCTCCTTTGGAGAAATGTCTATTTACCACTTCTACCCATTTTTTAATTGGAGCCTTTCTTTTCTTTTTGTTAAATCATTACATATGAATTCTTTGTAGGTTCTGGATATTAGCCCCTGTGAGCTGTATGATGTGCAAATATTTTCTCTAATTGGGTAGGATATCTTTTCATTTTGCTATCCAGAAGTTTTTTTAATTTAATATCATATTTTTTTCTTTTTACTTATGTTTTTCTTGCTGTTGAAGCCAAGTCCCTAAAGACATCGCTGAAGTCAATATCATGAAGTGTTTTGCCAGTTTTCTGCTATGTATTTTATGGTTTCTGGTCTTATATTCAAGTCTTTAATCAATTTTGACTTAATTTGTATATATTGTGAAAAAGTGGTCTAGTTTCATTTTTCTGCCTATGGCTGTCCATTTTTCCCATCACCATTTCTGAATGGTGACTTTCCTTTCTTCATTGTATACCCTTGACTCCTTTATGGTAGAATAACTATCTATAAAAATATGGAGTTATCTCTGGGCTCTCAATTCTATTCCATTGGTTTGTATGTCTATTTTTATTTCAAAGGCCTACTCATCTTATTACTACAGGCTTAGAGTATACGTTTGAAGTCTTGGGAGTGTGATACCTCCATACATCCTCTTTTCATCAGGACTGCTTTGGCTATTCAGGTCCCTAGAGAGTCCATATAAATTTCAGCAATGTTCTATTTCTTTTAAGAATGCCATTGAAACTCTGATAGGGATTGCATTGAATCTATATATTGTTTTGGGTAGACCATGATTTTAATAATGTTAATTTTCTAGCTTCATTTTTTTGCATGTGGCTGTCCAGTTTTCCCAGCACCATTTATTGAATAGACTGTCCTTGTTCCACTGCATTTTCTTTGCTCCTTTGTCAAAGATTAGTTGTTCATAGATATGTGGCTTTAATTCGGGGTATTCCATTCGGTTCCATTGGTCTTTCTGTCTGTTTTTGTTACAGTACCATGCTGTTTTAATTATTATGGCTTTGTAATATAGTTTGAAATCAGGGAGTGAAATTCCTCCGTTTTCTTTCTTTTTAGTTAGGAGGGCTTTAGCTATGCGAGGTTTTTTGTGGTTCCATATGAATTTCATCAGTAGTCGATCTATTTCTTTGAAGAATGTCATTGAGATTTTTATTGGAATAGCATTGAAT